>CM042087.1:5020049-5147549 GCA_023512835.1 Taxillus chinensis
AAGTTCCAAGGTTGTCTCTTAGGAATGTTTTGTATAAATAGCATTTGTAAGCAAAGATTAACCTGTGTATGCACAAGCGGCTTTAATTTTTGGGAGATAAAATTTGGCTAGTGTGTGAGTTCATTTGTAAACAGAGTGTAAGAGAGTCTTGCTTCTATTTTGTTGTATTTATCTTGTGATAATAAAACAAGATACTTCCACTATCTGGTTATCTTCCGCAGTGATTATATCACTTAACTAGATAAGTGTTTGTGTCTTAAGAGAAAGAAAAGAGTTTCGATAAGAGCCTCTTCCCCCCCTCCCCCCTTAGGCTCCAAGGAACCATCAATTTAATGTGGTGATTTTAATATATTAAGTTTATTATTAAATATTAAACTTATTAATTTAATTATTTAAATTATTTAAGTAGGTGAGTATTTATAATAATGAATGTAATGATGATTATTATTATTACAATTGTTGCGTTGATTATTATTAAGGGATTATAATGTAAGTATTTTAAATATTGGACTTTATTTTTATTAATATAATTATTTGGGATTAATTCTTATAATGAAATATTATTATTGTTATTATTATTATTATTATTATTATTATTATTATTATTATTATTATTATTATTATTATTATTATTATTATGTATTTGTTAGTATAAATAGGGGGAACCTAGGGAATAAACCTTACGTTCCGTTTGTTGTGCACAGAGCTTGATAGGGAGAGTAGTGGGTTTGAAGCCGCCGGGTTCAATCTGTCATTCGATCCTTCGAGATTAATCTCAGGTAGGTGATTCTAGTCCCTTCGCTATTGTCTTGCATAAACGCGAATAGTTAGAGGTATATACATATATATATGTATATTCATGTTTCGTTGCATGATTGGGATTGGTTTTCCTTCCCTCCGTCCGGAGATACTTTCTTGGGTGTGCTTGATCTTCATTGGTTGTTTTTTTGGCCGTTCTTCCAACAGTACATGATTAAAAAAACAAACACTATTATTGTGTTGCTGCAGGACGCATGGGCCATCTGTACGGGTGATGACCAAGCCAACAAGTCTGGCCTTGAATTCTGTGTCTGGGTCAATTCTGGTGGCTGCTGCACGTGAGCCGAGAGAAGAGGAAGGGAGGGGGGCAGCTGTTGCACTGCCTCCCCCTTAGTCGACAAAAACGCCAGCCCTAACGGGCTGGCGGTAGGCGAATTTCGCCAGCCCCAACGGGCTGGCGGTAGGCGGATTTTAGCCAGCCCAATATGGGCTGGCTGAGTTCTAGGCTGGCCAATCATATTAGTTAATGGCTTGGCTAAATTATGGTAGCCGGTTTCTCTTCATGGGTCTTAGAATTTTGGAGTACTAATATTCCCAGCTCATTGTTAGTAATTTGATACTAATTAGATGTGGCTATATATATATATATATATATATATATATATATATATATATTATCTGTAGTATAGTTGGCGTTGGAAATGATATTTATAGATTAATGTTAATCATGTGATGGATGTACATACTTATGCATATATTCATATATCTACTTAACATTGGTGGTATGCTATTGTTGAATTGGGCGTTTTACATGCTGTTTGACTGTTGTACTGAGTTTTGATTATTGTAAATTCTTTATTTTATTATCTGGGGTATTGGTGGTGAAATTGATTGGGTTAATTATGGGTCCCACATAGGGCAGGCAAGAGGCTGCGGGTCCCCTATATGGCTGGTTAACTCAGGTCCCATATGTGGCAGGTTGTCATTAGGGACACCGCAGGTCCCACATATGGCTGTCTGGTAGTGACTGGGATCCCAGGAGTTGGTCATGGGAGTTTCATCAATGATTGGATTACTCAGGGCGAACCCTTATTGAATGAATTATAATGTGTGTGGCGTATAAATTGCGATAAAATTGGACACTACACTGGCACGCATGCACTAATCATATAGACCTAGGGTTTATGTGATATGACCTTGGAGCTGGAGATCACCTACTGGGCATTTGTGCTCACCCTACTTAATTTATATTTTCCATAGGTTGTAGAGAATAGCTGTTGGAGCCATAGCAGAGCTGGTTGGGACATCTTTATGTAGAATTATCCCCCATGAACTCGTTTACTAATTATTTATTTATTTTCCGGACATGGGTCCGTGACAGTTGTACAAACCTGATTAGTTAGACTTCAGTAATATAATTTGCAGACATATCTATTCATGTCTTGTATGTTGTATTGGAATATTTACTAGTACAATGCTACCCCCATTGTAGTATTGTACAGGGTTGAATCAGTCACCAACCCCTCGACCCCGGAGTGGGCGTGGGGAAGTCGCATACCTAGTCCTGTGGGTTTTGGGATTTAGGGGTGTGATATACCTTGAGCAGGTACAACTTGCTTTGATACCACTTATTGGTCCCGGGAAGCCTAGAAGGGGGTGAATAGGCTTTTGAAAAAGTCTTCTCACTGTTTTTAGCGCAACACTTAATCTGGTTAAAAATAAAATCAATGCGGAAGACAACCATATAGTGGAAGTAATTTGTATTATTATCACAAAATAATTACAACAAATTGTAGCAGATTAAAGCTAAGTACATGCTTTTGGATCTACTGAAAGTGTATCTATCTTCTGTTTATAGTAACACTCTATTTTATAGTAACGCACAAACTATCCAAAATGAAATTCTCTAAGCTCTTTCACATGTATGCTCACATGAAAATATACAGGACTTTGTATATAGAGACATCCCTAGGAAACATTCTTGGAATAGGATTTTTCGAGCAGTGTGTAGCATTGAAGACTTCTCGGGAAATACATCTGCTATAATTGTTGTGGATGTGGAGTTCAAGATGTTGGAAGTTGTCACGCCCCGGTTTTCCAACCCGAGGAGACCGGAACGTGACCCTCCCTTTACCCGGGTTTGGATAAAGGGGTGGAACACAACATACAGTTCAGAAAACAAAATCACACAATTATTTAATTGAAACCACATGCCTTTATTGTGTTTCAAACTTCATTTCAATATCTCCCCGCTGGGGTTACAATGCCTCAATAAAATTACATAACGCAAATAACATAAAACAAAGCCACAAAATAGAACTCTTTCCACCTTGGTGTTCCCACCTAACGCCTGTAGGTTCCTGCAAGAAAACACATCATAGTAGGAGGGGTGAGCATCCACAGCTCAGTAGGGATCATGTCTCCCCAACCCATCCCATGCTCCTAGCATCTACATGTCATGTGTACAAGTGCAGTGTCGTGTTACAATAATTCCAACAGACAATAACAAACCACATCAGTAGCCATAATTATCCACCACACAAACCACAAGTGATTTAACCGCCTCTTCACGCCAATGATTTAACCGCCTCTCAGGCATAGTTTCCACAGTCAGTCTCACTGACATTAACTCAGCCTCTCAGGCTCCACAGTCAGTCTCACTGACATCAACTCAGCCTCTCAGGCTCCACAGTACACAAGCATTGCCTCAGCCTCTTAGGCTTCTTAGGCTCCACAGACAACAACAAACATTTAACATATATCTCAGTTATTCAGGCATAACAACAAACACTTAACATGCATGTCCACCCTGGTATAACATCAAACACCTAGCATGCATATCCTCACAGACATTACATCAAACACCATTCAAGCATAACCACACTGGCATAACATCAATTGCATAACATGCATGGCCTCACAGGCATAATATCAAACACCTAGTGTGCAGCGCCACACAGGCCTAATCTCAACCCATACTTGCCACTGAAGGCCAACATTCATATAGGAGGTCACACCTATATGAATTTACATATAAATAGTATAACAATAACAATAGAAGCTCTATAAATCCTTTACACAGGGCCTAACCCCAGAACAGATCAGGTGAGACAGAACCCCTACCTTGGAAACGTCCTCCTGCTCTTGCTCCCGCGCTAGACACCGTTCTCCCCACGCAAGACGCTCTGGCAGTGAGCCAGCAGCTCTCCTTCCCCCTCTCTCTCTCTCTCTCTGCGATGGCTGGTGGAGCAACAAACCCTAAACCTAAAACAGAGGGCTCTTCATCCTTATATAGGCAACGCAACATCAAAACGACGTAGTTTTGATTAAGTGAACCCCAGCATCAAAACGACGTAGTTTTGATTACACAAGTTACAACCTTTCCGCATCCATACTCGACAAAATATCCATAATTCCAACATGGTCCTTTGGGAAAAGATGATTAGAATAACAAAACTAAGGTAAACATGCAAAAATATGCCTGCACGCCAATTTGGACGCCAATTCCCCAATTAGTGTGCAGCTCCAAATGCACTCAAACTTCACCCCAAGCCTCCTTGCATCTTGTAGAGGTCTGAGAAGCAAAAATATGCTTGCACGTGAAATGGGTGAATTCACGTGCAGCTCCAAATGCTCTGAAATTTCTGTGGTAGATAGAGGACCTCATTCTAAGAAACTTTTGTTCTTACACACCAATTGTTTGAGGCCATCTACTATATCAAAAGTGAGCTCCAAAATCTGCCAAAACAGCTTAAAACCGCATGTATATGCATAGCATCTTCCTAGGGCATAAATGTACGTTATCACTTGTCACATGCACCTCCCAAAAGTCCCCTCTTGGGCTCATCTCTTACCTCAAACTTGTGCACCAACATCCAAGGTGTTTGTGGTTAACTTCTTATACACGGTTCATTACATCCTCTCCCCCTTAAGACTTTTCGTCCTCAAAAAGAAATGACATACGAGGAAAACAAACACAAGCTACCCATTTGCCACACAGCGAGCCACAACACCCAAATGGGTCATACACCGCGCACAGCACATAACGGCACATAACAAGGTACCACCATAATCCATAACCACATGCATCACAATAATGCATATAACATATATCCGCATGTCACATATACACATCTCAACACATATCACAAATATGAACACATGTCTAAAAGACAATACAAATACACCAAATCACACACAACTAATACAAGAAAACACATCACTACCCCTTGGCCAACAGCCACCAACAGCCACCTCCCACTCTTAAGATTATTCGTCCTCGAACAATTCTGGGTGCTGCTCACGCATCACGGACTCACGTTCCTATGTCTCCTCCTCAATGCCACGATGCTGCCATAGCACGCGAACCAAAGGAATAGCACGACCACGCAAAAGCTTCTCTCGCCGATCTAGGATACGGATAGGGGCCTCAACAACGGACATGTCATCCTCAATGTCTAATGTCCCCCAATCGATCACATGGGTGGGGTCAGGGTGATACTTCCGCAACTGGGACACGTGGAATACATTGTGCACCCTACTCAGCTGCGGTGGCAAAGCTAACCGGTAAGCCACCGGCCCCACACGAGTCAGAACCTCAAAAGGACCAATAAACCGGGGAGATAGCTTCGAACCTCGCCCAAACCGTCAATGTCCACGACGTGGAGAGACACGAAGGAACAAATGATCGCCCACAGAAAACTCCAAAGGTCGCCGCCGCTGGTCCGCATAAGATTTCTGCCGACTCTGAGCTGATAACAACCGCTGACGAATCGACTTAACCTTCTCGGTAGCCTCTTGAACCAACTGTGGTCCCAAGAGAGCTGTCTCCCCCACCTCGGTCCAACACAAAGGTGATCGACACGGCCGCCCATATAACGCCTCAAAAGGAGCCATCCCAATGGATGCCTGATAACTGTTGTTGTAGGCAAACTCCACCAAAGCAAGGTGAGTTGCCCACGAACCCCCAAAATCTAACACACAGGCCCGTAACATGTCCTCCAAAGTCTGATTCGTCCTCTCTGTCTGGCCGTCAGTCTCAGGGTGAAAGGCTGTACTCAAGTGAAGTTTGGTTCCCATAGCCTCTTGTAAACCTGCCCAAAAACGGGAAGTGAACCTCGAATCCCGGTCAGAGACAACCGATGATGGTACGCTATGCAATCTCACAATCTCGTTCATGTATAGCTGACTCAAGGTCCCAATAGAGTCCCGCTCGCGAACAGCCAGGAAATGGGCCGACTTTGTGAGTCGATCCACAATCACCCAAATCATATCTTTCCTCCCAGTGGTGGGTGGAAGACCAGTCACAAAGTCCATCGCGATGTGGTCCCATTTCCACTCCGCTATTGGCAACGGCTGTAACATACCTGCCGGCCGCTGATGCTCAGCTTTCACCTGCTGACACGTGAGGCACCGCGAAACAAAGGCAGCCACATCGCGTTTTATCCAAGGCCACCAAAAATGTCCCCGAAGCGCATGGTACATCTTTGTACCCCCTGGATGCACAGCAACTCTAGACTGGTGAAACTCCCTTATCACCTTATCCCTGAGAGAAGAAGCCACTACTAACCGCCCCTAAAACGACAACTCATGCTCAGTACCCTCTGTCCAGTCCTCAGATAGCTCACCAGCCTCAATACGAGCATGGAGAACCTCACACTCAATGTCACCCAACTGTCCCTCCTGGACGCGCTGGTACAACTCAGGCACAACCACCAAAGGACTCAGAACTGTCCCACCATCACGAACAACAGGCTGCAGCTGCAACATCGCCAACTGCTCCATCAGCTTCCACTCTCGCACGGCCACCTCAGCTTTCCCTTTTCTGCTCAACGCATCAGCCACAACATTACCCTTGCCCGGGGTATAAGCAAGAGTAAAGTCAAAGGTTTGCAAATACTCCACCCATCTCCTCTGCCTCAAATTCAAGTCGTTCTGGGTAAAGATGTACTGAAGGCTCTTGTGATCCGAGAACACTACAAACTTCTCCCCCAAGAGGTAATACTGCCAACTCTTCAGGGCGAAGATGACAGCGGCCAACTCAAGGTCATGAGTAGGATAATTCTGCTCATGAGGCTTCAGCTGCCTTGACCCATAAGCTACCACACTATGCTCCTGTATAAGCACACACCCCAAACCAACCCTGGACGCATCACAATACACCCCATATGTGATATCCTCCCGAGGTAACCTCAACACCGGTGCAGTGGTCAAACGGGTTTTGAGAGCCTCAAACGCCTGCTGACACTTATCAGTCCACTCAAACTTCACTCCCTTCCGAGTCAACGCCGTCATAGGAGCTGCCAAACGGGAGAATCCCTCTACAAAACGACGGTAATAACCTGCCAAGCCAAGAAAACTATGAATCTCGAAAACATTGGTTGGCCTCTCCCATGATGATACCGCCTCAATCTTGGCTGGGTCCACTCTAACCCCTTTAGCGGATACTACGTGGCCAAGGAAATGGACCTCCTGCATCCAAAACTCGCATTTGTTAAACTTAGCAAACAACCGCTGGTCCCTCAAGGTTTGCAACACTGTTGCCAAATGCTCCACATGCTCCCTCTCGGTCTTGGAATATACCAAGATATCGTCTATAAACACCACCACGAACGAGTCTAAGTATGGGGCAAAGACTTGGTTCATCAAATGCATAAACACTGCCGGCGCATTAGTGAGCCCAAAAGGCATCACTATCCACTCATAGTGCACATACCTGCACCGAAAGGCCGTCTTAGGGATGTCTTCCTGCCTAACCCTCAACTGATGATACCCCGACCGTAGATTTATCTTGGAAAACCACCGGGCTCCACTCAATTGATCAAACAGGTCATCGATCCGAGGCAACGGATACTTGTTCTTCACAGTCACCAAATTCAGCTTCCTATAGTCGATGCAGAGACGAAGCGTGTCATCTGCCTTCTTAGCAAAGAGCACCGGAGCACCCCAGGGTGAGGTACTCGGTCTAATATACCCCTGGTCCACCAACTCTTCTATTTGCCTCTGTAGCTCCCTCAACTCAGCTGGTCCCATCCGATAAGCCACTTGGGATATCGGTCCAGTCCCCGGTACCAACTCAATGGTGAACTCTACACTCCTCTTAGGAGGTAAACTCCTCAACTGGTCAGGAAAGACATCCTGAAATTGGTCAACAACTGCTGGCCACACTCTCTTTTCCACTTTCCCCTCCTCAGCAAAGGTCAAGGCTGCCAACCTGTGGGTAATGGCACCCCACTGGTCTAGCACTGGCCCAGCCCAACTAGCCTCACAATCCCACTCCCCCTGCAAGGTGCAAGAAACCCCCGCAGGTGACACAAAGGATACCCGCCGCCCATAACAGTCTATCTTGGCCTGGAAAGCCATAAGCCAATCCATACCCAAGATCAGGTCAAAAGCACGCAAGGGCAATACATGCAGGTCGAAGCTCAGCTCCACACTTCCTATAGTTAACACACAGTCACGGCAAACACGCCGCACTTCAATCATAACCCCCACTGGAGACTTAACAACTAGGGCCTTCGCTGCCTCCACACAAGCTAACCCCAAGCTATCTATCATAAGCTCAGCAATAAAAGAACACGATGCACCCGTATCGAAAAGAACAGAAGCTAATGTACGGGAGATCAAAAGGGTACCGCTAACCACCGATGGTCCTGCTCCACCCTCAGCCGGTGGGGGTGGTAGCTCAGCCTCCTCCTGGTACGTCGCCTCCAGCGTAAACACCCTTCCTTGGCCCGTGCCACTGGTCGGCTCACTCACTGGACGCTTCCCGCCATGGCTGCCTCCCACTTCAGTCTGCTGACGCTCTTGCCTCCCCTGAGGTTGGGTCTGGCTAGATCCCGCATGGCTAGCCTGCCACTGACGGGCTGGCCTCTCCGCTGGAGCGCGAAAACTAGCATCACTCCTCATGCTAGATGCCACACCTCCTGCTCCCCTGTTGCCACTCTTGCACACCCGGCTCAAGTGGCCCTCTCGCCCACAGTTGTTACACCGCCAGTCCTTCTTGGGATATTCCCTCTTGAAGTGACCTTGCCTCCCACAACAAAGACAACCGTTGGGGGAACCTCCTGCTGAACCTCCCTGCCCACTACCGCCAAGGGTGAACCTCCCTGGGTTCACAGATGGTAGACCCCGGATGCGGAAAGAACTATTATCTCTCTCCTCAGTCTTGGGCCTCTTGGACCCAGAATCGCGTTCAGACCCACCTTGCAACTGGCGACCCTGGTGAACCTGCCTCCCATCATCCAGTTCCCTCTCAGCTATGCGCTGTCTCAACAACCTCAACATAGGTCCTCAAACGCAGAATCGCCACCCTCTGCCTAAGAGCTAGCCTGAGACCCAAGGTGAACTTGTGGGCTTTCAGGTTCTCATTTGCCACAGTCTCGGGGGCAAACCTACTCAGGCTCCGGAACTCCCGCTCATACTCGGGCACCGTCTTTGATCCTTGCTTCAGGCTGCCAAATTCTTCTCTCTTCTGCCATCTCAAGGACTCAGGGAAAAACTCATCATGGAAGAGTTGCAAAAACTCCTCCCACAGCATAAACTGCACCGCATGGCTCCCCGCGACACTCTGCTACCACTCCAGAGCATTCTCCTCTAGCTGCCGAATGGCCAGCCTCACCTTATCCTCCTCCCGGGGTAGGAGAAAGGAAAACACATGTTCGATCTGTCTCAGCCAGTGCTCAGCTAACACTAGGTCCTCCTCTCCTTTGAATCGCGGAGGTTGTTCCTTTCGGAACCGTGTCACTACGTCATCCTCTGCACGAATCGGTATACCACTCAGCGAACCCTCACGCTCCCGGGGTAGCTCCCCCACTGGTGGTGGTGGTGGTGGCACGACCTGCTGGGCTGCCATCTCGCGGCGCACCTCCTCCCATACCTCTTGCCGGATACCCTCCCTCAGCTCTAGGACTTCCAGCCGGATGCCTTCTCGCAGCTACGCCAGCAACAGTGCATGTCCTCCAACGGACTGCCCCGCACCCGGGCCCTCATGGGCAGATGACTCATCAGCCACTGCCCCGGACGCACGTGTCACTCTACTCGGTGGCATTCTTACTACAGGAAGTAAGAAGCACAAACGTCAGAACACGTTCGACAATTATCGGGTTTCACTACCTCTACCCCACTATCAAGTCAAGTAGTACATGGCATCACACACATTTTACACATTGCACCAATCAACATTGCACACAATTCAAATAAACAAGGACTTTTCCTTGTAGTCATGCTCAAGGTACTTCAAATAACATCAGAGTTGCACAGTTCACACCTTATCACATTATTCACATTTTGTTCAAGGTATCCACACCTTCACATACAACAACCAATGCAACTAGTGCCCTAATGCCAATGCATGCAAATCCTACCTCAGGTCTGGACTACCCCAAGTACACCTTAGAGGCTCCAAGAGGACCGTGTTGATCAGGCACGTCCCTCCTGGTTCCCCCCAAAGGACTCAAGATAACCAGATCCGCCCACTACCCTAGGCTATCTAGACCATGCTCTGATACCATATTGTCACGCCCCGGTTTTCCAACCCGAGGAGACCGGAACGTGACCCTCCCTTTACCCGGGTTTGGATAAAGGGGTGGAACACAACATACACTCTAGAAAACAAAATCACACAATTATTTAATTAAAACCACATGCCTTTATTGTGTTTCAAACTTCATTTCAATATCTCCCCACTGGGGTTACAATGCCTCAATAAAATTACATAACGCAAATAACATAAAACAAAGCCACAAAATAGAACTCTTCTACCTTGGTGTTCCCACCTAACGCCTATAGGTTCCTGCAAGAAAACACACCATAGTAGGAGGGGTGAGCATCCACAGCTCAGTAGGGATCATGTCTCCCCAACCCATCCCATGCTCCTAGCATCTACATGCCATGTGTACAAGTGCAGTGTCGTGTTACAATAATTCCAACAGACAATAACAAACCACATCAGTAGCCATAATTATCCACCACTCAAACCACAAGTGATTTAACCGCCTCTTCACGCCAATGATTTAACCGCCTCTCAAGCATAGTTTCCACAGTCAGTCTCACTGACATTAACTCAGCCTCTCAGGCTCCACGGTCGATCTCACGACATCAACTCAACCTCTCAGGCTCCATAGGTACACAAGCATTGCCTCGGCCTCTCAGGCTTCTTAGGCTCCACGACAACAACAAACATTTAACATATATCTCAATTATTCAGGCATAACAACAAACACTTAACATGCATGTCCACCCTGGTATAACATCAAACACCTAGCATGCATATCCTCACAGACATTACATCAAACACCATTCAGGCATAACCACACTGGCATAACATCAATTGTATAACATGCATGGCCTCACAGGCATAATATCAAACACCTAGTGTGCAGCGCCACACAGGCCTAATCTCAACCCATACTTGCCACTGAAGGCCAACATTCATATAGGAGGTCACACCTATATGAATTTACATATAAATAGTATAACAATAACAACGAAGCTCTATAAATCCTCTACACAGGGGCCTAACCCCCGAGCAGTTAGGTGAGACAGAACCCCTACCTTGGAAACGTCCTCCTGTTCTTGCTCCCGCGCTAGACACCGTCCTCCCCACGCAAGACGCTCCGGCAGCAAGCCAGCAGCTCTCCTTCTCTCTCTCTCTCTCTCTCTCTCTCTCTCTCTCTCTCTCTCTCTCTCTGCGACGGCTGGTGGAGCAACAAACCCTAAGCCTAAAACAGAGGGCTCTTCATCCTTATATAGACAACACAACATCAAAACGACGTAGTTTTGATTAAGTGAACCCCAAAGATCAAAATGACGTAGTTTTGATTACACAAGTTACAACCTTTCCGCATCCATACTCGACAAAATATCCATAATTTCAACATGGTCCTTTGGGAAAAGATGATTAGAATAACAAAACTAAGGTAACCATGCAAAAATATGCCTGCACGCCAATTTGAACGCCAATTCCCCAATTGGCGTGCAGCTCCAAATGCACTTAAACTTCACCCCAAGCCTCCTTGCATCTTGTAGAGGTCTGAGAAGCAAAAATATGCTTGCACGTGAAATGGGTGAATTCACGTGCAGCTCCAAATGCTCTGAAATTTCTGTGGTAGATAGAGGACCTCATTCTAAGCAACTTTTGTTCTTGCACGCCAATTGTTTGAGGCCATCTACTATATCAAAAGTGAGCTCCAAAATCTACCAAAACAGCTTAAAATCGCATGTATATGCATAACATCTTCCTAGGGCATAAATGTACGTTATCACTTGTCACATGCACCTTCCAAAAGTCCCCTCTTGGGCTCATCTCTTACCTCAAACTTGTGCACCAACATCCAAGGTGTTTGTGGTTAACTTCTTACACACGGTTCATTACAAAAGTATTAACATATTGAATTGCTTCGCATAATTCCAACTACATTAAAGGCTTTGTCCACGCATCCGAGTGATCCACGTGTAAAATGATAAATGTTCAACGGCTCTTTCTTACATCGAGATACAGCGAGCTGATAACTTTGAATGCGGAGCTGATTACTAAGAGCAGTGTCATCTTAGTCCGTTGTAAGGTTCTTTACTCCGCGTTAATAAAGCTCAGATCCTTACTCCATGTCAGTGGTTGCTTACTCCGTGTCAATGGTTGCTTACTCCGTGTTAGTTTGATACTTGAATCATTATTCCGTGTCAACGCTTCCTCACTCCGTGTAAATGAAAGATTCGGAAGGCTTACTTTGTGTCAGCGCTTCCTTACTCCGTTTGAGTAAAGGTTCGGATGACTTACTCCATGTCAGCGCTTCCTTACTCCGCTTGAGTAAAGGTTTGGATGGCTTACTCCGTGTTAGCACTTCCTTACTCCGCTTGATTAAAGGTTCGGATTCCTTACTCTGCTTCTCTTTTTCATAGTCCGTGCAAACGAAAGACTCGGGTCCTTATTTCGCACAAGTCCTTCCTTACTCTGCGCGAATGACAGACTCGGATTCCTTACTCCGTGTCTTTTTGTCTTTAGTCCGCGTGAGTAAAACACTTAGCTCCTTATTCCACAATTTCTCACTTACTCCGCCAAGTTGTAGACTAGGATTCTTAGTCCGTTTGAATGTAAGACCTGAATTCCTTAGTCCATATCTTTAAGTGCTTAGTCCATGCTAATAATCTTTACTCCGTATCTTGTAATGACTTAGTTATTTACCAAGTTGATTGACATTACTCACGTTGGTCCGGATCAGGATTATGTATCCTATCCTTAGCTTTGTACTCACGAGTGAAGATCTAGATTAACACTCATCTTCTGCAACATGTTAGAATTTACATTGAAATACCTTAAACCAAATTACATAGGATTTTATCAGCATCATCCAAATTCTAGGTTCGTTCCAACAATACTCTCTTAGTTTATATCCTAAACCATTCTATTTTTATAAAATGTATTATTTTCTCATGTTCATGATGTAATTTTTTCCTTAGGGGTAGCCTAATCTCAATTGTTCTATGTCTTATGTGTTTGATTATTGTTCTCATTTATCTATGATGTTAATTTATATTGGTGCTTGTATTACATGTAATATGTTAGAGGATTGATAAAATATAAACATTATGTCTATTTACAAGCTAGAGTGAGTAAGATAAAGGATTGAATGATAAAATCCCAAAATCAGACCCTAGAACAATCACATGGTATTGAGTCTTGAGAATAGTTTGTAGCTTATGGGAAGCTATGGTTAGTGTTAGATTGTTAATGAATTTGGCTCTATTTCTACGTGTTGCAAGAGTAATTAAATCGTTATTAGGAGTTTATTTATATTTTGATTTATTTAATTTTATTATAAAAAATATTTTTGAAGGCTATGTTTGTTTTAACTGTTTTTTGTTTTCGTTTTAAAAATGTGATAGCTGTTTTCTATTACAGAAAATATAAAACCGAAGACAACAAAAGATTAATTTCATTCTTTAGAACTTAAAAAGGTAAAAACAATTTTTTGGTGTTTTTAGTTTTTTTTTTACTCGAAAACATCAATTATATTTTAAAATGAAAACAAAAAATGAACAAAACAAACATGTCATTGGCCAATAGAATCATCTAGGTTAAGATCCTCTTCTATATTCATATAACAACCACCAAACTTGCTGTGGAGATAAAAATGACAAATACAATGTAATAATCTGGAAGTTAATGATTGCATTAATCTTAGAATACAATATGGCATTAAATAGCCTTACAATAGAAACCGTAAATAAACTGAATGCTAAAAACAAGCAACCCGTTATCAATGCCAGCCTGAAATGGCTATACACGTGGATCACAAACCAGAAAAGATTTGGTTCTCTTATTACACATGCCTATAACTAATAATATTATAACTGTTATCTTAATAAGCAATTATTATCATAACATTTCCTCCCTTAAACAAATCAAAGATTTGTTTACTGTTGATTATAATTGGACATCTTTAGCTGGTGCTTGACAGACTGCTCACGGTCACTTTCATCTGGTGCTTGACAGACTCCTAATAAATTCTGAATTTCTAAAATGTATCTTGCTTGGGAGGTTTTGTCAACATATCAGCAACTTGTTCTTGAGTATTACAATAAGCTAAATCCACAACTCCTTCCTTTGTCAGATCACACAAGAAATGAAAGCGAACATCAATGTGTTTACAATGGCCATGTAACACAGGATTTTTAAAAAGCTTAATTGTTGAATTGTTGTCACAAAACATAGTAGTGTTGTACCATTGTGAGTGACCAAGCTTCTCCAAAATCCTTCTTATCCATATGATTTGACTGGCATAGTATGTGGCTGCCACAAATTCAGCCTTAGTCGTTGAAAGAGTGACTATTGGCTGCTTTTTAGAAGACCAGGAAACAGCTCCCGAGCCAAGCAAGAAGACATATCTTGAAGTACTTTTTCTATCTTCTAAATCTCCAACGTAATCACTATCAACATATGCTACCAATTCTTTGCTTCCTCCCTTTTTATAGAAAATTCCAAAATTTGTTGTTCCTCATAAATATCTTAAAACCCTTTTTATTGCTTGCAAATGCAAATCAGTTGACCGTTCCATATATCGACTAATAAGACTAACTGCAAACATGAGATCGGGTCTAGTGGCCATTAGGTACATCAAGCTACCTATCACTTGTTTGAAGAACATGGAATTTACTGTAACTCCATCTTTATCCTTCCAAATTTTGAAGCCCGGTAATATTGGATTAAGTACTGAGTTACTGTCTTCCATACCAAAATGTTGTAATACTGCCAAAGCATATTTATTTTGATAAATAAAAAATTCCATCATCTTTCTGTAGTACCTCAAGACCAAGAAAATATTTCATCCTTCCAAGATCAGACATATCAAATTCATTCATCATAGAAGACTTAAAGTCTTTGATCATAAACTCATCATTTTCGGTAAAAAGAAGATTATCGACATAGACACTAACAATCCAGATTTTACCTTCTTCACTGACCTTAACAAATAAGGTGTGCTCATTGTGACATTGTTCAAATCCCTCCTTGATAAAGTAAGCTTCTTTACGTTTGACTGCTTCTTCAAAGAACATAGGATCAGTGGAATCTGTAAAAAAATGCCAAATTTGTCACATCTTCTTCTTCCGAGAGTCCTTCTCCACTCTCGTAATCATTCATCCAAAATGGTTTTGTTTTAAACCTCCTCTCAGTGCGTCCTTCTTCATTTAACAAGCTCTGTTCTGTATTTGAAAATGCAGGATCTATTTCTCTATCACTGTCAATACTTTCATTGTTTTCTTCATTGCTGTCATTAAGAACAGTAGTCTCTTCATTATCTCCCCATTCTAACTCATCTGCAACCAACTCTTTATGACTCATATTCCAGTCCCAGTTCTTATCTTATTCAAATTTGACATCACGACTAATGACAATCTTCTTTAACACTGGATCATAAAGTCTGTAAGCTTTAGACTCCTCACTTACCCCAAATAGTACACAGCTGAAGCTTTTATCTTCTAGCTTGGTTCTCTTTACGTCAGATATGTGCACATGGGAGACACATCTAAACACTCGAAAATGTTCAACCGATGATTTAATTCCAGTCCAAGCCTCTTCAGGTGTCATATTCTTGATAATAGAAGTTGGACTTCGATTAAGAATATGTATAGTCCAGTTTATTGCTTCAGGCCAGAGTATTTTTGGAATCCTTTTTTCTGACAATATGCATCGAGCCATGTTCATAATTGTTCTATTTTTTCTTTCTGCTACCCCGTTTTGCTGCAGGGTGTATGCTACTGTCAATTATCTCTTAATGCCATTCTCTATACAGAATTGATTAAATTCTTGTGAAGTAAATTCTCCTCCTCGGTTAGTACGCAAACACATAATATAATTACCTGATTCTTTCTCAACATGTTTCTTAAAAATTTTGAACATACTGAAAGCAGCTGATTTTTCACATAGATAATAGACCCATGTTTTTCGACTAAAATCATCAATAATACACATTATGTACCTTTTGTTACTGGTTGAAATGGGAGTAATTGGACCACATAAATCTGCATGAATTAGTTAAAGTTTCTGTGATGCTCTCCAGATACTCTTTTGGAAATGGATTACGTTGCAGCTTTCCTATCATGCAGTCTTTACACAAGTTTGTGGAAACAGCAAACTGTGGCAGTCCATGTACCAACTTGTTATTCCATAGTGTTTTCAGACTTGTATAACTCAAATGTCCATACCTTTGATGCCATAACTGTGACATATCTTGAGTGGTTGTGAGATAACATACAACCTTACTTGGTTAAGAAATGGCTAGAATAAAGAATATTCGATTTCCTGATACTTCAAATTGTATAATTAATCCCTTCTTTGGATGATAAATCTGACATTTATCATGTCGAATGAGAATTATGAGTCTTTTCTCCTGTAACTGCCCTATACTCAGCAAATTATTTTTTAATTCTGGTACATAGAACGCTTCTGCAACTACATACCCAGTTCCATTCACCTGCAAATTCACGCTACCTTTGCCTATAACTGATATCTTTGAATTATCTCCAAGCTTAACCTTCTGTCTAAAATTTTCATTTAGATCAGTAAACAAAGTTTTATCACAACTCATATGATAGCTGTATCTCGAGTCCAAAATCCAAATGTTTTTCTTTGTTTCCTCATTGATTTCTACTTTTGACATAAGCAACATCGTGTCTTCTTCATCAAATTCAGCAACATTTGCTTCTTTGCTCCAACTTGGACATTCATAATGAAAATGTCCAAGTTTGTGACACTTATAACATTCAGTGAAATATTTATTAGGACGTCCTCTTCCTCTGCCTCTTCCTCGAAATAAGCCTTTATCACGTCCTCTTCCACCTGATATGTCATCATAACCTTTACCATGTCCTCTTCCACCTGATATGTCATCATGACTCATCCTTAAGACCTGTTCTTCTCCATCATGTTTGTGAAATTTCTGCTCATGAACGATCAGAGTGCTTTGTAATTCATCAACAAACAAGTGATCAATATCCCTTGATTCTTTAATAGAACAGACTATGTAATTAAATTTGTCTGTTAAGGAACAAAGAATTTTTTCTACAATGGTGACATCTACCATACGTTCACTATTTATTCTCATTTTATCGGCAACAGTCATTACACGAGAAAAATAATCATAAACTTTCTCACCAGGTTTCATCTCTAACAGTCACAATTACTCCATCTGCTGGCTCTTCATAGCCGATCTCTACTAGATGCCAATATTCCTTAGATCTTAAGAAGTTTTCCACCAATAGACTCTAATGATCATAATTGTAAGGATCCGTATATGTGTTAACATAACTTATAATCTATATTTGATGTTAAGAATGTTATTTTGAGAATGTAGCCATTAATACGATCATTTTGACGATAATTGGGCCTAATTTGAGGTCCAGAAGCCTCCAGGGGTTATTTAATAAATTTTGGGAGTTAAATGGAGAGTTAATAAGTGAAAATTAGAATTTTGAAGGGCTTTTTGGAAATTATTAAGGAATAGGATGAATTTTAATTAAAAATAAGGTTTTGGGGTTTTATTATTTATTATAACTTTGTTTTGAGAAACCCTAGCCGTCGGAAGAAAGTTCTTAGTGTTCTTCGCATTCTTCATCGTTCTTCGCCGATTCTAGACCGTTCTTGCGAGTTTAATCCCTTCGGAAGGCAAGAGGTAGGTGATTCTTGATTCCTTGTTATTCTACTGCATGAACACAACAGGGATAGATATATATATATATATATATATATATATACTAAACGTTTGGATATGTATGTATTTATATAAATATATTCATTTATGTGTATATACATACGGCTGGGTGATTGTTGCAGTGTGGCGTGATTCGACCGGTTCCGAATCCTTGGACGAGCTACTGCACCTGTTATCCCTTTTATCATATTCTAATTAGTTATTATTAATTTCTACCTGTACCAGGCCAGTTGGCCTGGTTTCATCCGTGTGGCAGCAGCAACACACCAGGCTGTCAAATGACAGCCTGGTTAGCGTCTCCATGACGGGGGGTGGGGGGGCCTATACGTTCCTGCCTCCACAATCCGTTCGATTCAATGCAGCACAAGGGTTTTGTTTTATTTTATTTAATTTTCTCTTAATAAAAAAAAGGGGGCATCTTTACATGCGTGGTTTCGTGGCAGTGAAAGAAAAGGGGCATCTTCTTTTTAGTGTCAGATTTTTTTAAAAAAAGGGGAGCTTAATTGATTATGGGAATTAAGTTGTGTGTGTCAATAGTTAATATATGTGGGTAATAAATTCGTGCATTAAATCCGTGCATTATTATGAAGTCGTGCATGGTATTATATATGTGTATTTTGATAATTATCAAGATATATAGATAAATTTAATTTAATTTGATTTAGTAGTAAAAATAACATATTCATTGATACCATTCCAATAGCAAGGTCAAACAAGAATTATGATATTGTTAGTTTAATAATGAAAATAGTGCTTGGGTTTGATATTATAGTTTAATAATATGAAGTATTACTTGAAGCTTGATATTATTAATTTATCATTTAAAATATTGTCGGAGGCTTACATTAATAGTTTGATATTACAAACATTGTTTGTGGCTTGATATTTATAGTCTGACACTAGAAATATTGTTTGTAGTTCAATGTTAGAAATTTGACATTTAAATGTTACTTGTACATAGCTTAATATTACTTAATTGATATTTAAGGTGTTGGATATTTGATGAATATTTATATATGTATGTATATCTATATATATTATTTGTGGTTAGCGCCGGATTGATGAATTAAATATTTTGTAAGGCTGTTGTATTGAATTTTGACTATTGGAATATTCTATTTATTGATTATATGTGGAATTAGTGGTGGAGTTGGTTGGGTTAACCGCAAGTCCCACATAGGGCTGGCAAGAGGCTATAGGTCCCCTATGTGGCTGGTTAACTAAGGTCCCATATGTGGCAGGTTGTTGTTAAGGACACCACAGGTCCCACATATGGCTATCTGGTAACGATTGGGATCCTTGGAGCTGGATGTGGGGATCTCCTGGATGGTTGGATTGTTTGGTGTGTACCCTTAATGAATGAAATGTAATGTGTGTGATATTATATTTTGTGATTGAATGTAAGCTTATTGTGATAAAGTAGGACACTACACTGGCACAAGCATACACCGATCATGTAGACTTAGGAATTCATGTTATAGGATGGTGAGGAGATGGAGATCACCTACTGGGCATTGGTGCTCACCCCTACTTTATTGACATGTTTCAGGTATCGACTCATTCGCTAGAGGCTAGTCCGAAGCTAATTTTTGTTTGTTTTAAATTTTGTAATAACTTGGTTTATGGATTTTGTAAAACATGATTGATTTTATTATTTGAACATCCGGACGAGGCTCCGTGGAAGTTGTATTGGAATTATAATATGACTCTGTTATTAATAAATTATTTTCTTTAACTTCATAGCATGTGGGAATGTACAGGAATACCCCTGATGTATGAATGTACAGGTTTATCTCGGACAGCACCCGATGTGTAGTCCATATCGGTGCTAGTCACCAACCCCTTGACCCTTCGGGTGCGGGCATGGGGAAGTCACACTCTTAGTTCCGGTCATTCTGGGATTTGGGAGCGTGACAATAATGACCATCGAAACGAGGAATCACTGGCTGTATAAAATTTCCTTCACTCGTCATAGCACAAGTCACCCAAACCGCCCGCTCTAATACCAAATTGTTGAGATAGAAATGACAAATACAATGTAATAATCTGGAAGTTAATGACTGCATTAATCTTAGAATACAATATGGCATTAAATAGCCTTACAATAGAAACCGTAAATAAACTGAATGCTAAAAACAAGCGACCCATTATCAACGGTAGCCATGAAATGGATATACACGTGGATCACAAACCAGAAAAAGATTTGGTTCTCTTATTACACACACCTATAACTGATAATATTGTAACTTTTATCTTAATAAGCAGTTATTATCATGACACTTGCCTCTTAGGCATCTTAGTTGGGATATTGTGAATTTTAGTTTGATAGGTACAACGTGTAATAGCCATATTAATTAACAAAAAAAAACATCTAAGCCAAACAAAATGAGATGTAATAACTTTTTCTCATTTTACATATTTCACTTAGTCGTCAATGTTGTGCCTATTTATTTTTATATCTATACCTTGTGTCAAAGCATTCACCATGGAATAGCGAAATATTTTAATAAATTTGGTTATATGGAGTAATATTGGTCACAAATTCGACTCGAAATCTGTATTTTATTATAAATTTTATTAAAATTTCAAACTTTGAGGTACAGCTAGTCAAATTTGGCTAATTGGTGCCTCGAAGTTTGATATTTAATAAAAATTTTAGTTAAAAAATACAAATCTCAAGTTAAATATATGACTAATATTATTTCATGTAAACAAATTTATTGAAATATTTGACTATTCTACTATGAATACTCTTAGTCAACATGATAATCGCAAATAATGCATTGGAAATTTAATGAGCATAGTTACTGATTTACCCATTACCTTCACTTAACATAAAGAATAGTTAAAATTAATATTATAAAATATGTTATCCACATGAATTGGAGGATCAGAACTTACGCTCTGCTTGGCAAAGGGTAGAAAAAAGGTGGATAAATTTAGGATGGAAAATATATAGAAAGAAAATATGTGGAAAGAAAAGGGGTGAAAAATTTGATTGGTTGGTTGGGGTAGAAAAAAGGTAGAAGAAGTGTATTTTATAATTTGATAGGAAGTAAAAAAAAATAAAAAACAAACTAATTTTGAAAATACTAATTTAACCTCATATGTTAAATAATATAAAAGTGAATAAAAGGCAAATTAGACAAATGATGGCTACGGTAAGTTTTTCATAGACTTTCACACCAATTTGGTGCGGATTATATTTCACATAATTCCATAACAATTTTACTTGGCTCCACCAGTTTTCCCCACCAACCAAGCAGTTAAAAAATTTATTTCCACCCCTTTTCCATAGGAAATCCGTTTTTCCATACTTGCCAAGCAAAAGATTAAGAAAGAAAAAAAACGGCACGAAATAATGCACGCCTGGTGTGTGTATATATATATATATATATAAATCAAGAGGTGGGTATATTTTTCCCAACCGGTTCAAAACAAACCTAAGCCGAGTCCAAAAATCCTAACATATTAAATTCGGATGCCATCGACGCTCAATATCCCTTTCGAGTTTTGGTCCCCCATACGTGGGTAGGTGTGTAGGCCTTATGATATAACTTTTTACCGCGCGCGGGTGGGAGATTTGATTTGGGTTGATCGGACAAAACTGATAAAGTTTCCAGAGCACCTTCAATCTTTCTCACGTAGCAGTACAGCCAGTTCTGGCCGGCATATGTGGAGGAATATTATGACATACTGAACACGTTATACCTGGGTAAAGCATGTGAATCAATCAGTAAAAGAATCGAACATTGTTGTCTCTCCTTAACAGCACGCGCGCATACTGAAAGGGGAGGGCGTGAGAGAAACTGCAATGATTACTGACATATTTTAAAACTAATTTCACAAAGTTTACCCCCATAAATTATTACATGTTACAACGTTTTGTACCCACAATCTTCGCTTCGCGGCTCTGCCCTCCGTGTGACCCATCAGCAGTTATTGATCACAGATCCAGATATTTTAATTATTCACACCGAAACGAAATCCAATGTAGTGGGGAGCCACCATGTGGGAAGCAATCGGTTGGGGGATGAAATCATCCGAACACGGAGCAAAAGTCTTAGGACCCAAATGCATATATACCGGTAGATGGGTTGACATTAGAAAATGAACAACCCGTCCAGTAGCTGGACCCAGGTTGATCCTCTGCCTGTGACAGACGAATTTTGTAGCCAAGCCAATTGAATCTATGGGTGCCAGCCCTCCAATGCCCGTAGCGTAGCCAATTGCAAGTCCTCTTAGATGACAAGTGATCCACGAAACTAACTAATCACCACCAAACCAGCTGCTATATCCGCTTTGCATGCAATGAGCCACCAGGGGTCTCATCCTGTGCCTAGCTAAGTGGTAATATATCACACATAGTGCAGTCCCTTGGTGTTCTTGTCGTTGTCATAGGCAATAACATTTTTACTTATACATGGAAGTACCTGCTTGATTTCCAGATTCCTTTAAAAATTAAAAAAGAAAAAGACATTAAGTAACAAGTAAAAATTGATCTAAGTCAGTCCGAAACACTCCGTGACTTTGTGGCAGCGTATCTTCAGGCTTGTTGGTTGGCTCATTAGCCAAGTTTCAATGGGTTGGGTGGGTGCCACAAAAAGGAAGTGGAAATGTTTTGCAGCTCGGGCGTGGGGTTGTAGTTGGGTCCCATTTTATTGACTATGAAGGAGGTTCTGTTCTTAAAAATATGATAAGGTGAAAATACAGCATAATGGTGACAGATGGGAAGGAAGGTGACCCCATGACCATGAATTATATTGGTCAGAGCTGTTCTCCATATGTTCCCGCCGTAAGCACCGAGCAGCCCCAATGAATGGATATCCAACATTATTTCCGACCATCCATGCTGGTAAACCACGTAGCATTCCGCAATTTTGGTCATTCATTTGCCCAAATCAAGCATTGATGTGTGGGGTGGCTACATGTTAGTTGGTTCAGATGATACCTAGTGCACATATCATTGCAAGTTGAGTTTGATGTTACCATTCAGACCCGGCCTCTAGCATTCCGCATTTTTAGCTGAAATTTGACCATGCTAAAGAAAAGGAAAAAGAATTGGACCTGCACATCTTTTACGATCATTATCACACCTTACTCTCAAAAAGAAAAAGAAAATGCTGAATGATATTGTAATTTACAACTATGTCTAATATCACGACTACAAACATTAAACTATATTTGAGAATGAGACTCGATTGGGCTTTAGAATAATTTTTTGCCTTGGGAGCGTTGAGACTAGTGGATTCACTTTACCGGGAAAAATTTTAAAATATTTTTTAATTTTAAAAAATAGAAAAATCTGCTAGGCTCCTTGATGTGTTTTTTTTTTTAAATAATATGGTGTGGAGTTGTTGGGGTCCGGGTATTTTGTCAACAATATTTTGAAGGCCGGCCCAGGTTCATTTTCAATTCGAACAGCTACTCATTAATCAAGCCTACTCTAAAACATGACTGGACCCAAGCGAGTTTTGAACACTTTCTGTGTAGAGGACAACGCCCCGACCCACGGGCATATTTTCGAACATTTTCTGGTGAAGAGGTTGAGAGAAACAAAAACAACCATCTATTTCGTGGGCTATTGCCACCTGTGTAGTGCAGACACGTGTCCATACGTAATTGTCCTACATATAAAAAGAATACAAGATTATGATAAAATTTATAGTCGAATACAAGATTATGAATAAAAGAATCGTATATTAGCAAATAAATATTGTAATTTTCAACACCTACATATAAAAAGGAAAAAGAAAACATGATGAAAAATGGCCTTAAGTCTTCGTATCTAAAATTAATACAATGACCTCCTTGTCCCACTTTCTATATTAATCATTAATAAAAAATTTAGATTCATCACCACTAATATTATGCCTAAAAGGAAGGACCGACTCATTAAGTAAAAGATTTACAACTTCAAGCTTTTCGACATTTACACATGAATGAAATGCATCATCCCTAACATCTTACATTTTTGTCTCATTTTTATTAAATATATATATATATATAAATTTTAACTTTAGTTATATATATTATATAATTATAATTATAATTAATTAATAATAAAATTTATTGTCTCATAATATTTGTAATAAACATATTGCTAGTTGCAATAGTAAAAAATAAATTATATAATTTTAAAAAGTATCTGATTTGGTAAGTCTTTTTATACTTTTATGTCATTACTTGTGACTCAGGTGGTACTAATGAAGGGTAAAATCGGTCCATTTTAAGTTGTTTTGAGCTATTTTTTTTTAACCAAATTGATGTTTTTCCATTTGGACAAAATCAAATCAAACCAAATTGGACTGAATTGATTCAGTTTGGGTAAGTTCAGTTTGAACCAGTGGTTTGAAAATTTATCGGTTCGATTGGTTTAAGTCGGTTTGATCAATCAATTTTTAAGTTCTTAAAAGTTGAAATAATATAATAAAAAATAAATAGTGTGTAAACACATCAATACTAATATATATCAAATTTATAATTCTAAAAGCCTCAAAATTAGATAATATAATTCACAAACATAATATATAAAGTATTAACAATTAATCTTAAATAAATAGGTTTCAAAACATAAGATAAAAAAAACAATTGTTGGTCCCGGGGAGCCTAGAGGGGGGTGAATAGGCTCTTTTTGAAAACTCTTTCTAACTCTTTGCCACAACACTTAATCTAGTTAATGAATAAAATCAATGTGAAAGATAACTAGATAGTGGAAGTATCCTGTTTATTATCAAAAGATAATTACAACAAAATGGTAGCAGAATAAAGTTGATTACAAGCTTTTGAATCTACTGAAAGAATATCTTTCTTTTGTTTATAGTAGCACTCTGTTTTACAATTACACACTTACTAGCCAGAAGTTGATTTCGCTAAGCTCTTTCACATGTACGCGCATCTATGAAAATATACAAGACTTAGTATTTACAGACATCCTTAGAAAACATTCTTAGAACAGGATTTTTCAAACAGTGTGTAGCATTGAAGACTTCTCGGAAAATACATCTACTATAACTGCTGCGGATGTGGAGCTCAAGATGTTGAAAATATAACCGTATTGAATTGCTTCGCATGATTTCAACTGCATTAATGACTTGGTCCACGCATCTGAGTGATCCACGTGTAAGATGATAAATGTTCATCGAATCTTTTTTACATCGGGACACAGCGAGCTGATACCTTTGAATGCGGAGCTGATTAGTGGGAACAATGTTGTCTTAGTCCGTTGTAAGGTTCCTTACTCCATATTAAGGAAGTTCAGATCCTTACTATGTGTCAGTGGTTGCTTATTCTGTGTCAGCACTTCCTTACTCCGCTTGAGTGAAGGTTCGGATGGCTTACTCTGTGTTAATGCTTTCTTACTCCGCTTGAGTGAAGGTTTGGATTCCTTACTCCGTGTCAGCGTTTCCTTACTCCGCTTGAGTGAAGGTCCGGATTCCTTACTCCATGCGAACAAGAGCTAAGTCCTTATTCCGCACAAATCCTTCCTTACTCTACGCAAATGAAAGACTCAAATTCCTTACTCCGTGTCTTTCTATCCTTAGTCAGCATGAGTGAAGGACTTAGCTCCTTATTCCGCAATTTCTCTCTTACTCCTTGCGGGTTTTAGACTAGGATTCTTAGTTCGTTTAAGTGATAGACTTAGATTCCTTAGTCCATATCTTTAATTGCTTAGTCCACGCTAATAATCCTTACTCCGTATTTTGTAATGACTTGGTTATTTACTAAGCAGATTGACAACACTCACTTTGGTCCAGATTAGGATTATGTATCCTATCCTTAGCTTTTCACTCACGAGTGAAGATCCAGATTAACACTTGTCTTCTGCATCATATTAGAAATTACATTGAAAGATCTCAAACCAAATTACATAGGGTTTTGTCAGCATCATCCAAATTCTGGGTTCGATCCAATAACAATATTATTCAGTTCACTTCGGTTTAAACCACGATTTTAAAATACGAAATCAAACCAAACCGATATATTATTTGGCTTCAAACCAAGCCAAACCGATTTTATTTGGTCATGACAGCTTGATAAATTAGTGGTTTCGGCAGGTCAATTTGGACAGTTTGCCAGTTTAGAAATTCACCCCTAGTGCTAATCGCAGTTTTAGATAATAATGTCTAGACATGAGTTATACAATTTGTATTTCATCCCTCTGTAACGAAACTTCCTAGATCTGTCCCTGTGGCTATCTTTTGAAGTAATGATGCTTATAAACCATAAGAAAAAGCCTTCAAAACTTTGAATCCATATTTCACCTATTTTGCGTGGAATCAAAATCTATGAAACCTCCTCTCTTGTCTATGTAACATATGTACCCTAAATTGATCTTAATGTGTATCATCACTCAATTTCATTTGGGCTCATTGTTGACTTCTAATTTGGTAGGATCATGAACGGTCCTTAAGTCTTTCTCACCCAACAAGCTTACAAACAGAAACATTATATGATGAAAAATAAATACAAAGTCAGCACAAACCAATACGTCAGTGTGATTGGTCACCTAATAGTGGTTTATAGTTCCAGAAAAAGATTCAAAAATTAGCTACATGTAAAGAAAGGTTAACACCGCCACAATGCCTAACATTAATACCTAATTTTCAGAAAAAATGTTTTTGCTTGTTTGTTTTACTTGGTTTTATGTTAATTAAGAAAACAAAGTTTTATAACATGTTTTGAAAAAAGGGAATATAGGACCCATGGTACTTCATGGCAAAGTTTTGAAAACAAACATATTTGAATATTTCAGACATGCGAATGTATCAAGATAATCGAATAGCAACTAGATGAATCACACAAGCATATATAAACACACACACACACACACATATATATATATATATATATATATATATATATATATATATTCAATACAATTATATGTTAAACCTAATTATCCAACAATTGGTTTTATCTAATAGGATAGAGTAGGATCAAGAACCACCTACCTAGATTAAGCTTCGAAGGATTGAATGTCTGGAATGCTTCTCCAAACCTTATCATCTTCCTTCACCAAGCTTTCTGCGCAGACGACGAACAGACTAACCGAAAAAAAACCGTAGCTTCCCCCCCCCCTCTTTTCCTTTATATACTTGTTGGACCATAATTTGACCAGGTCAAATACATTTTATCAAATTCAATTTTTCTTCTATGTCGCCATGGTTTGTGGAAATTTTATAGACAAACCCGAATTGGATAAGCCGATAAAGCCTTATGAATTGATCCGAGATCTTTGGTTTATTTGATCATTGCGAAGGTATGTTACAATCCAAAGATGCACTCTGAGAGCAAAGCTAAGGACGGGGATACATAATCCTGATCCGGACAAGAGTGAGTAGTCGCCAAACACTTGGTAAAAACCAAGAACAAATACATACGGAATAAGGAACAATCCTACGGACTAAGAACTTAAAGGATAAGCGCGGAGTAAGGAAACTAGACGCGGAGTAAAAAGAAACCAGATGCGGAGTAAGGAACCGGACTTATTACTCGCCCGGAGTAAGGAACTTACATACGGAGTAAGGAACTTACATACGGAGTAAGGAACTTACATGCGGAGTAAGGAACTTACATGCGGAGTAAGTGAACTTACATGCGGAGTAAGGAACTTACATGCGGAGTAAGGAAGCGGGCTAACACGGACTAAGGATTCCAAGATCGAATAGATACGGAGTAAGCAACCACCGACACGGAGTAAGGTTCCGAGCTCATTAACTACGGAGTAAGGAAAATACACCGGACCAAGAAGACACTCGCCCAACAAAACCGCATTTAAAGTTATCGCTCGGCCGTCCCGACGTAAGACGAACGCATTTAAACAAGAAGAATCTTACACGGGATCATCCGGATATGTGGACACAACCTTAATTGTATCCGAACTCACAAAGACACTTATACTCTTCAAATCCAAGATCTTGAGCTCCACAACCGCAGCAGCCAAGGCATGGACTACCGAGGGATAGAGGCGGAACGCTCCGGAACTTCAAGTTCCAAGGTTGCTCTTAGGAATGTTTTGTATAAATATTCATACTTATACTTCATGTAAAAAAGAGTGTGTGCTCAAAGGGGTAAAAAGAGAAAAAGGAACTTGGCTAGAGTGTGAGTTCAATTTTTGTAAACAGAGTGTAAGAGAGTGTTGCTTCTATTTTGTTAATCACCTTGTGATAATAAAAAAAAATACTTCACTATCTGGTTATTTCCCAGTGATTTATCACTTAAACTAGATAAGTCTTTGTGTCTTGAGAGAAAGAAAGAGTTCAAATAAGAGCCTATTCACCCCCCCTTAGGCCAAGGGACCATCAAGTGGTATCGAGCAAGTTCTACTTCAAGTAGAGATCCCACCTTCAATCTCGAAATGGCCGAAGAAAGCAAGATGCTATTCAACACTTGCCTTAACTCCAAGGTGCACAGGAGCCCGTCCCGAATCGAAGCAAGCAAGTGAAAAAGTCGACCCACCTCAACCTGCGCCGCCGCCGTTCTCAACCACGGAGTTCGGGTTTACTCTAACGAAACCGCCCAAATTCACACCCGAGCTTTTCTCCCGGAAAGCTCGCATGAAGATGTTTATGGTTTGCCATGATCATCTTATGGGCCATGTCTTCATCGGAGATTCCAATTCCGATGACTATCGGAGAACATGGAGAAGGAGGCCAAAGACCGACGCCGAACTTACCAACGATGAAAGAGCCCGGCAAGGCGCTAGTGAAAAGGCTCGGCTTATGTTACATCGTCTTTGGATTCCGAGGCTACGTACGTCCAGGGCTGCACGACAAAGAAAAAGCCGTTTGGGACAAACCGACAATCCTCATGAGGGAGTCGCCCCAGGTGCAATGTGATCCGTACTCTGTACGTAACTTTGAGAGTTTTAATCATAAACCGGGCGAATCACTTGAAAGCATCTATCGGAGATTCGGCAAGCTCATACTTGAACCAAGAGCAATGAGCATTACCAATCCCGGATCAAGACAAGTTCTTTCGCTCCTTGCCGGATCGCTACTACCCAAACAACTCCGATGCAACGACAAAAACGGCAAGATGTTCCCTAAGAACTATATGGAGAGCAGGGACTCACGAAGTCGTTTAAGACTCGACGGAGATGAGAAAATAGCTCGGAAAGAAAAAGGGGTAGCTCTCAAAGCTGCATGTCTAAACATACCGAGGAATGATGATACGACGTATCCGACAATTCCGATTCCGACGAGGAGGAGGAGATAGCCCTTCTTGTCAAATCCTTTGAGCGATTCCTACGGAAAAGCGTAAAAGGGATCGAAGACGCCATCATCATCGTCCAACGGAAGGAGCGACCGGAGTCCAGCTCCCGGAATGTTTCAACCGTGGGAAAACCGGTCACCGGGCCAAGGAATGCAGGTCCAAAGCAAAGGTGGCCGAGAAAAGGACAAGGAACTCCTCGCCGCTCCACCTCGATAACAAAGAAGAGCAAGAGAAAGGCGTTCGTGACAAAAACATGAGGGCTCAAGAAGAGGAGGAACCTCGATGATGAGCCGACCACTAAGCCGAACGTCCGCCCCATGGCAAAGCCGAGGTACCTTCATCTTCGAGCTCCCGAGTAAATTAGAATCTCTTACTATTGCAGGATCATGAAAAGAAAGAGAGACTAATAATTACTCAAATGTACAAAAGATATGGAAAGTCGAATAAACGTCTCGAATTTACTATTAATAGACTCGAAAAGGACGTCACCGACTTCGAAGGAAAGGAAGCTTGGTATCATGATCAAGAGCTGAAAATCATTTGTAAATACCAATCTCTGGCCTAAAAGTTATAGAGAAAAGACTCGAAAATGAACCGAACAGAAAAGGAAATAAATCGTAAGGGCTAAAATCCGGGAAATAGCCTCTACCTTTAGACCGACCCGACGACATTCGAGTCAAACCTGGCCTAGGTTCTAACCATCAACCTCCATAGCTCAAGCTACCGAGTGCCCCGGATTTCACTCCTAAACTAACCAACTTATATCCCGTTATACATCTAAACCGTTGGATGGTTTCATTTCGTGGCACCATAGATATGATCATGGAACAGAGGTCACATCGCCCTCCCGAAGCAAGAAGACCCGTAACTAAAGATGAAGGGAAGGCCGCCGCAGTAAAGCCAAAAACCAGTAAGACCCAAAAAAGAAAAGACAAGGCTAAGGCCGACGCATTTAGGGCCAAGAGCGCGTCACCCAAACGTAATGGATTAGGCCACAGGAACGAGAGAAAAACCGTAAAATCTAAGAGACCAGTATCCCCTGTTTGTACTTCACATTATAGGTCTGCCCATCCGTAGGAAATGGGTCATTATCACTATGAATGTTGGAGTCTATCCATAGCTGGCTTTGTAATCAATTTCAATCAAATAAAGATCAGCCTTAATAAAAAGGGTTCTTCGAGCAAAACAAAATCTAAATCTAAAAAGAGGTCTCTCCCAAGAAAACCCAAATAAAAAGAAGCAAATGAAACTAACAAGTTAATGTCAACGGGAAAGCTAAGAGTCCTAACAAAATCAAATCCGTAAATGTGACAATACGTCGCTCACTCTAACCGCCCAAACAAGTTGGGCACCAAAAGGTAAATCGTTGTCTTTCAGAGCATCTCCGGAATGAATGCCAGATCACTTGAAGTTAAAGATCAATCAAAGCAAGTGGATCCTTGATAGTGGATGCTCCGGACATATGACGGTGACCAGACTCTGCTTGTAGAGTTAATGATAAACAAGGTCCATCCGTTTCATATGGCGACAACAAAGAAAGGTAAGACCGTCGGGTATGGCACTTTAACTAACGCTATCAATCACTAAAGTTGCACTAGTGAAGGTTTAAAGCATAATTTGCTAAGTCGAGAACTAGTGACAAAGGATTTATCGTTTCTTTTTGTCCAACACCAGACAAAGAAGAGAAAACTTATCCGGAGATGTTAAGTTATCCGGATCAAAAGACGGGGACATATATTCAAGGGTCTTAAGAAAAATTCTTCGACCCGTATGCTTCCTCACGAAAGCAACAGATGAAGATAAGTGGTTATGGCACAAGCGATGCGCACATTTAAATTTTAAGACTTTGTCTAAATTGGCCACTTGATCTTGTCACTGGTCTACCCAAACTCAAGTTCTCCAGAGACACTCGTCGAGAATGCCAACTTGGTAAACGGACCAAACACGCCTTTAAGAGCAAATCAGCTTAACTCAATAACGCTCCCTCTCGAACTTCTTCATATGGACCTATGTGGTCCTATATCTCGTTTCATCACTAGCAAAAGTGGAGATATACCCTTGTGGTTATCGATGATTTCACCGATACACATGGGTGATGTTCCCAAATCAAAGGATCAAACTTTTGAACATCTGTAGATCTCTTCAATCGGATAAGCAACTCACAAGGACCGAGCATTAAAGCATCGGAGTGATCATGGTACAATTTGACTTTTCTAAATGAGATCATATTGTTCAACAGGGCATACAAAGATGACTTCTCTCGCTCCCTAACCCCACAACAAAAAGGGGTAGCCGAGCGCAAGAATCGAACTTTAGTAAGCTGGTAGATCCATGTTAGCAGGGGCAACGCTTCCTCTCGCCCATGGGTCAAGCCGTGTCCACCGCCCGCTATGTTCAACGAACTCTAATAAATAAATCTACCATGAAAACACCCTATGAGATGTGGAGAGGACGAAAACCTTCAATTTCACATTTCGAGCCTTTGGGTGTACTTGCATATACCGATAAATGGCAAAAGAGACCCGAATAAATTTGAACCAAAAATCAGATGATGGGATTTTGTCGGATACTCACTTCATAGCAAGGCTTATCGGGTCTTCAATAGAAAACTTTTTAAAGTTAAGAATCTATCCATGTAACCTTTGATAAGCTAATCTTGTTTGGTCAAAAGTCGGTCCTTCAAATTCCAATATGCAAGTCATGGACAGAACGCCGATTACTCAAAGTTTATGAATATTCCGTTACACATCCCGACCGTATCCCGACCAACCACGTGGCATCAGCGAAACACAACGAAATTTTATGGATGATGCTACGGATGACTCGACCGGACACCACTTAGCCCGGACAAACTCCTACGGATACACAAAATTCCGGGGCCCCTTCAAGTTCGTCCGGACTAGTTAACACCGGAAGAAACAAGTGTGCAGTAACCAACTAGTTCTTCCGTACCTTAATTACGGGCGAAGCTCAATCGGTCGATACAACCGAACCACCCAATCTGGAAGAGCTTCAAATTGTTCAAGATCACCAACACATGCACTGTAATTATGTGGACCCGAAACCATCCCCGATCAAGTGATTGGTGATCCTACTGCTGGTTAAGAACAAGAGCAGCCACCTCAAACATGAGTCTTTACTCATGCTTTATCTCAAATAGAACCAAAGGTGGTAGATGAAGCTCTTCAAGATTCAAACCGGATAGAGGCCAGCAAGAAGAGTCAATCAATTTAAGAGAAATAATGTGTGGACCTTAGTACCAAGGCCTAAGTCTCAGAAGTCATTGGCGTTAAATGGGTGTTCGGAACAAGCTTGATACGGATGGAATAGGAATCCGGAACAAAGCCAGACCGGTAGCCAAAGGATATCGTCAAGAAGTAAGGAATAGATATGATGAAACCTTTGCCCGGTCGCAAAGACTTGAGGCAATCCGAATGTTTGGCGATGCTTCATATGAAAACTTCATAGTTTATCAAAAGGACGTCAAGAGCGCATTCCCAAGGAGACCTTCAAGAGGAGGTGATGAACAACCTCCCGGCTTCATTGAACCTAAGGCAAGGACATCTTGTCTACAAACTTCGTAAAGCTCTATATGGCTTAAGCAAGCTCCAAGAGCCTGGTACGACACACTCGTCGAATTCTACTTGCCATAACTTCCAAAAAGGGAAGATAGACACCACCCTATTTCTACGACAAGAGAAAGGACACACTCGATCATACAAATATACGTGGACGTATCATTTTCGGATCAACGAACCAAGCTTTGTGAAGAGTTTGCTAAGTTGATGACAGGCAAGTTTGAAATGAGCATGATGGGAGAACCGCCCTACTTCTTGGAATTAAGTCAAACAATTAAAGGAAGGAATCTTTATCAATCAGGCAAGTACACTCGCGATCTAATTAAGAAGTTTGGTATGGAAGGTTCATCCCGTCAAAACTCCAATGCCGCGCCAAGTTAGATCGGATGGACGGCATATCAAGAAGTGACCGATTACGAGGGATGATCGATCCTTGCCTATCTTACAAAGAAGTCGCCCGGACATTATGTTTGCAACTGCATTTGTGCACGATATCGGCAAATCCCAAGGAGTCACATATGCTTCATGTAAAACGGATATTAAGGTATCTCAAAGGGACGATGAATTTGGGCCCTACCCAAAGGAGTCCAACTTCACCTTATCCGGGTACTCATGCCGACTTCGCTGGATGTCGATCGACAGGAAAGCACAAGCGGTACGTGTCGGTTTTTGAAATAGATTGATCTCATGGTTCAAGTAGAAGCGAGAATCCGTATCAACCTCACCGCCAGGCGGAATATATAGCCGCTTGAAGTTGTCGCGCAACTACTTTGGATGAAAGTCAACTTACCGACTACGGATTCGCCATGTCCTCTATTCCACTTTACCGACAACACTAGGCAATTGCCATCAGAACAATCCCGTCATGCATCCTAAGACGAAGCACATTGAGGTTATCACTTCATACGCATCATGTTCTCAAAAACCATATTTCACTCGGAACATGTTGCCACCAAGATCAATTAGCAGACATATTTACAAAGCCTCTACCGATGCAGGTTTTCCAACTACTCTTCCGATTAGGTAGCTCACCTTCTCGCTAGTCATTTGAGTTACCCAACAAGATATTTACTCACGCACCATGCATTGTATGTTTACCGAAAGTAGTAGAAACTCTCACCCGTATTGCCATCATACTTACCGCTCAACGGTTTCATGCTTCATATTAATCTCAACCTCATTATGGGAGGACGCGCGTTTCCCGATCAAGTGTTTAAAGCTAACATAATTACAGTTATATGATTTACCTCACCGATTCATGATCTTCACATCCATTAATCACCACATGACCAAAGCATGTTCATTTAGATTACCTATTAACGGCATAGTAAGAAGTGAAATGGGCTAGCTTGAATGCCTGGTGGATGAATACACAAACGCATTCGACAGCTTCGAAGTATAGTTTTCAATAAGATGGAAAAGGCTGAACTACAAATTGGAACGGTCAACCGAGAGGATCGCACAATCTACGGGGAGAAAATGCTTTATATTTTATTCAAGAATACCCCCGTATATGTCTCATGACCTTTTCCTTGACTGCCTATCCGAGGGGGAGCTTTTCATTGAGAGGATTAAATGATCTACGGGGAGCAAAGCAAGAACCCCTAATATGTCTCGGATTCTCCCCCTCTACGCTTACTTCCTGGATCTGACCGACATGCCGTTTTAAATCGAAAAGTGGCATGTTTGGATGTATTTTCTTTCTTCAACCATGATTTTAATCACTAATCATCTGCATTCTTTTGACATGTGTTCACCTTATCATTACACACTCATGAATCCTAATGAAGCCAAATCATAGATCTTTAATTAATCTTAGCTACGCGCTCAAAAAGACGGTTTCGTATGTTACCTATATGAACTGTGATTGCTATCCACATATGCCCTAATTCAAGAATATGATCACTTTCACATTGCTACGCCTACTACATTCTTAGCCAGCATGAGTTCGCTTTCTTATTAGTTCGGATTATGTTGTTTTTCACCGATTATCTTCTTAACCGTACTAACCTTGCCTGGTTTTGTATTTTCGATATCTTTATTTAGCTACAGGTTCAGATTTTCTTTGCAACCATATTGATAAACCAGTCCATAGTCTCGGATTTGAAGTGTTGTGGTACTTCTCTCTCTTCACTTATTATCGCAAAGGAATCACTCTACATTCTCACCAAACTCGTTTATGACGGACAAGGTCTATTATTCATCCGGATACTCTTTCACGAATATTATTAACTCCGGATAGTGTCGGCTCTTTCCTCGACTCGACTTTGTTCAATTGTGACAATCCACGTATACTCATATGTCGCATGCTTTTGAGGAGGAATAAGATGATTCATTAAATGCCTATCTCGGGTGCACATACACTTCTCTGGATGGCAACCAGTTGTAATCTCTACTTGGTCAGCGGTCTCCACGACATCGTTTTATATGGAGACGCCGATATCCGGACAAATGACATCAGATGTCGCGCGGGTCCCCACCTCACTCCCACATTCCTAGACCCGCCGACATTTGCGGACTCGGTCTTATATGTTCGATCATTCCGCGAAGCACGAGTATTGCCATTTCAAATCCCTAACCCTTGTTGCCCTCTACCGTCAAGACCTCACCTTTCCTCTTTTCCTTCCCATCAAATCCGCAATGGCACCCAATCTTTCTTTCGGCGTTACTCGCGGCGGCCATCTCGTTGATTGGAATGCGTCTCGATCCTCCGGATTGGTTTCACCAGCTTCGCCCTCTTCTTGAAGCCTCGCACATACTTAACCTGGTCTCCAATCCCATCGATCTTCTTATCGATGACATTCTTGAGTATTACCAACGGATTCGCCGCACCACCGATTCCATAACCTCTCATGTCCCTAATCCATCATCATCACTCCGGCCGTTCCCGCGCCGCTCTCACCTTCCTCTTGGTGAACCACAGCGTCCGGATGCCGAACCATGGCGGCTTCTATGGGGTGCACGTCCAAAGGGAAGGAATACAAGGTGAAACCTTCCAGGGTCGCTATCGACGTATGGCGACTATTCTAAGTCGATGCCTACCGGTGCACATCCGCCCGGACTCGCTCCGTACGATCTTCACCGGCCATGTACGGCGTCTTTGAAGGTCTTCCAATGGATTGGGGATGTTCTTATTTCGTTTGCTACAAAATGGTCCCAAAACCATTCCTTCGGGCGATCTCGCATTGTCTTCCGGATCTTCGCCGACCATTTCGCCCAGTTGATGGTTCGTTTCCCTCGGCTCTTTACCTTCGTCACCTACGCCGGACGGGAACATGACCGCCGCCGACCCAATGTAGCTCCCGCGTTCTCCCCGCCCCGAACAACAAGGCAGCCGTGGTGACCCCTCCGACGCCCAAGCCCACGAGGTCGCTTCGCACACCGATCCTCCCGGATTCGGTCCGTTGTCGCGCCCTCCCACTCACGGGCCCCCGCCAAGCGTCCGTGCTGAACCGTCCGAGGTGCGGGGCCTCTCGCCGCAGGCGCCTAAAGTCGTTTCCCCACCCCCTCGCCCGATGTCCCCACTCCCCCACATCCGCTAAGCCGCCGCGGTGATACCGCCGTTGCCGTCGCCACCGCCGATGTCCCGGCCGCTCTCCAAGCCCCCTTGCCCCTACCTCAACCCCGAGATTACCTTGACCATCTCTCCGCGTCACCTTAACGGACCCGGCCCGTTTCGCCTGCCCACACCTCTTCCATTCCCGACACCGATCTCCGGTGTTTTACACCCGCAATACCCAATCCCCGAGACTATGATCATCCGGAATCGGACCACGGCTTTCTACGCAGGCCGCCATTCCCGATGTGTCTTCCCTACACCTCGGCCCGCCCTGTACCCGAAGTCCTTCTACCGCTAAGGCTGGACCCTCTTCTCCCGCCGCCGCGATTCCCGTGGTTGACTTGTCCGGTCAAAGCGGGTCTTGCTCCGGATGCCTCCGACGCTCCGGATGCCTCGATGCTCCGGATGCTCCCTCGCTGCCGCACTCCCGCGGACTCCTCCGCCCACCGCACTCCCGCCCCGTTCATGCGGGGAGTCCTCCAAAGCTCCAGAGTTAGCACTTGGGCTGCCTCGTTTGGCACGGTCCACCCGATGCCGTGCTTTCCGCTCACTGGACCGCCAGCCCACGCTCATAGCGCCCAAATTTCCGCCATCGCCGCCAAAGTTATGCCCTCGGCGCCCAACTACTCTCCGCCCTCACCGACTCCTACTTCCATTGAGCGAAAATGGATCTTGTCGCCACCCCGTTCATTCACCGTCACTCCTTCGCGATCCGGCGCATACTGGCTCGTCCCCCGTTGCTTCCCGGCGATCCGCCAAACCGGGGAGAAAGTGTCATTTGATCCGTCTACCCTTCGCCCCACAACCATCTTTCCGGACCAAAGCGGCCCGCCACTTCGTGCTTCAGGGAGTTCAAATTCCCAAACGAAGCCGCTTCTCTCAACCAAGCTCCTCTACCGCACCCGCCTCCCCTCCATCCCCATCCGCAGCCGATACCTTCCTCCCATCCCAGTTTGACCCGTCTCGATGCGGATGGAAGCTGCGCAAGGCAATGAAAGCCTAGCCGCGTCTCGCCGAGAGAAGATGTCTTTCTGAAAGTATCCTTTCTCTCCGGCCGACATTCGACTCTTTGTTCGGAGAAAGGACTCTTACTACGTAAGACATTGACAACTTCTCGAGGGCCGCTAAGATGGAGATGAGGCCGTTTCCATCTCTTTACGAAGACGGGCACTTGTTTAAGTTCCGCCATGTTGGAATGAGGGCTATCTTCCCGGTGGGAGTTAATTCAGACTTACATTGACGGAACCGCCGAGGATAGCAAGCCATGGAAAACTCTCTCAACCATCCTCATTCGTACCGGATCATGTCGCCACACTTCATGATGGCGTCTTATGATTCAGGCCAAGCAGATGATTCTCATTGATTCATCAGATTGTGGAGCACTCGTTAGAAGAATCAATGGGAACCTCTGTGTCTCGTACTAACCGAAGCCGTGAAGAAAGCCGGATTATATGAAGAGTTGGGTATCACACCCCCGCGTTTGACCGAGAAACTCAAGGCGACATTCCGGGGCAAGAAGCAAGGCCACAACAAACGGATGGAGATAGGCAAGGAGCCTTTGTTTGTCATTTCATCAAATCGTTCTTAATCTGGACAAACATTGGAGCCAACACCCACCTTTACATGCACAGACAATGGAGCTAAGAGAGAAGGCAAAGAACTATGATCTTCAAGTATAGTAAGCCTTATGACCTTAGTAAAAACCCGATAAGGCCGATTTGTATTTAGTTGCCGATTAATGAAATTGGTCGTGTTGCGTATTCGTATGATATTCTTTTGCATCGCTACCAGATCAGATACAAAGGGTTTGGGCATATCCATAATTGGGGAGATTGTGGATCAAACCCGAATTTGGATAATGCCGATAAAGCCTTATGTAATTTGACCGAGATCTTTGTGTTTATTTGATCATGCAGAAGGTATGTTACTAATCCAAAAGATGCACTGAGAGCAAAGCTAAGGACAGGATACATAATTCTGATCCGGACAAGAGTGAGGTCGTCAAACACTTGGTAAATAACCAAGTAACAAATACATACGGAATAAGGAACAATCCTACGGACTAAGAACTTAAAGGATAAGTGCGGAGTAAGGAAACTAGATGCGGAGTAAAGAAACCAGATGGGGAGTAAGGAACCGGACTTATTACTCGCCCGGAGTAAGGAACTTACATACGGAGTAAGGAACTTACATACGGAGTAAGGAACTTACATGCGGAGTAAGGAACTTACATGCGGAGTAAGGAACTTACATGCGGAGTAAGGAAGCGCGACACGGACTAAGGATTCCAAGATCGAATAGATACGGAGTAAGCAACCACCGACACGGAGTAAGGTTCCGAGCTCATTAACTACGGAGAAGGAAAATTACACCGGACCAAGAAGACACGCCCAACAAAACCGCATTTAAAGTTATCGCTCGGCCGTCCCGATGTAAGACGAACGCATTTAGAACAAGAAGAACTACACGTGGATCATCCGGATATGTGGACACAACCTTAATTGTATCCGAACTCACAAAGACACTTATACTCTCAAATCCAAGATCTTGAGCCCACAATCCGCAGCAGTCAAGGCAGGCAGACACGAGGGATAGTAGGCGGAACGCATTCCGGAACTTCAAGTTCCAAGGTTGTCTCTTAGGAATGTTTTGTATAAATATTCATACTTATACTCATGTAAAAGGTGTGTGCTCAAAGCGGGTAAAAAGAGAAAAAGGAACTTGGCTAGAGTGTGAGTTCAATTTTTGTAAACAGAGTGTAAGAGAGTGTTTGCTTCTATTTTGTTGTAATCACCTTGTGATAATAAAACAAAATACTTCCACTATCTGGTTATCTTCCGTAGTGATTCTATCACTTAAACTAGATAAGTCTTTGTGTCTTGAGAGAGAAGAAAGAGTTCAAATAAGAGCCTATTCACCCCCCCTTTAGGCTCCAAGGGACCATCAAGGATGACAGAGTCATGACTACTGAGCCGTAAAAGCCCAATTTCAAGAAGTTATTCAGCAAGGCCTTCAAATGCCAAGAAACCAATCTTGGGCAATAGAAAATCAAATTCGAGGATTAACACCTTCGAACACTGTCACGCCCCGGATTTCCGACTTGGGGAAACCGGTATGTGACTCCCCGTTCACCCACACAGAGGGTAAAGGGGTTGGATTACTGGATGCCACACGAGCAAAACTAACAATTACAATAAACAAACAAGCCAGATCTTTATTTAATTTCAAACATCAAAGGGGTCACAAACCAACCATGTTCCATACTACAGTTCAATCCCTTATTACATTTCTCCCCCTTGGGGTTACATAAATTATAAAATTACATTACTGAACTGAACAATAAAATGAAGATGGTCTTCCACCTTGGTGTATCCACCTAACGCCTGTAAGTCCCTGGAAAACAAGCAAACACGGTAGGAGGGGTGAGCAACCACGGCTCGCAGGGATCAAGTCTCCCCAACCCTTCCCATGTTCCTAGCGGCTACATGCATGTGCACAGGTGTAGTGACGTGGCGATATTAGGAAAAAGAAAATAAAACATTCCACACAAGCGGGCGTAACCCCAGCCTCACCACACCGGCTAACAAACCACATCTCAAGCAAGTAATTTAACCGCCTCTTCAGGCCATCGATTTAACCGCCTCTCAGGCAAAGTAGTTTAACCGCCTCTTCAAGCCACTTGGTTTAACCGCCTCCCAGGCAAAGTAATTTAACCGCCTCTTCAGGCCGATACCACAATTATGCACACAACACACACTACGGTCACTTAAGCTTAAAACCAAACACTTGGTGTGCACCCATTCACAAGTGCACAAACCCAGCCATTCAGGCAATAGAACAAACACCCAAGATGCATACATACACCAAATCACAAGTCCAGCCACATAGGCATATTACCAAACATGTAATAGGCATATACACACAGCTATATTCACACAGGCATTTCATCGAACATATAGCATGCAACAACAGAATCACACCAAAATGCCATTGAAGGCCAACATCCATATAGGAGATCACACCTATATGGATTACATATATATATATAAACAGATATAATCCATAATCTACCCTAGAACCCTAGAACAGAGGAGGATTTAGGAAGAACAGAACCCCTACCTTATATGTTCTCCTGCTCCCAGTTCCACGCAAGACTCCGACCACCCACGCAAGACGCTCCGGCAGCCACCAGAAGCTCTCCTTCCCTCTCTCTCTCTCTCTCTGCGACGGCTGGTGGAGCAACAAACCCTAAACCTAAAACAGAGGGGCTTCTCCTCCTTATATAGACAACACAACATCAAAACGATGTCGTTTTGATTAAGTGAATCCCAGCATCAAAACGACGTAGTTTTGATGGAACAAGCTATGACCTTCCCACATCTATACACACCAAAATATTCACAATTCCAACATGGTCCTTTGGGAAAAGATGATTAGAATGACAAAACCAAGGTAACCATGCAAAAACATGCCTGCACGCCAATTTGAACGCCAATTCCCCAATTGGCGTGCAGCTCTAAATGCACTCAAACTTCACCCCAAGCCTTCTTGCATCTTGTAGAGGTCTGAGAAGCAAAAATATGCTTGCACGTGAAATGGGTGAATTCACGTGCAGCTCCAAATGCTCTGAAATTTCTGTGGTAGATAGAGGACCTCATTCTAAGCAACTTTTGTTCTTGCACGCCAATTGTTTGAGGCCATCTACTATACCAAAAGTGAGCTCCAAAATCTGCCAAAACATCTTAAAACCGCATGTATATGCATAGCATCTTCCTAGGGCATAAATGTAAGTTATCACTTGTCACATGCACCTCCCAAAAGTCCCCTCTTGGGCTCATCTCTTAGCTCAAACTTGTGTACCAACATTCAAGGTGTTTGTGGTTAACTTCTTACACACGGGTCATTACAAACACGCTTGATTCTAAGGTCAAACGAAAAAGATATGGTCAAAATAGTATTCAGGCCGCCAACGGTCGTCAAAACGGTAATTGACCTTCCAAACGGCACTCCGGATCAGGTCACAAACCTCATATTCTCATTTTACTCGTTGTTTTAAGAATTTTGATATATATATATATATATATTGTATATATTCGCTCCCAGAGCATTTTAAATAAAAGCAAAAATAAATACGTTTTTTTCAGGGTCACTCATCGTCACTCATCGTGACGCCCTGAGTCCAAAGATGATTTTTTCAAGAGTTTTTTGAAATTCAGGTCACCCTACCAATCCCAAAAACCAAAAGGCGTCAGTTAAAAATCACAAAACAAATTTAATTTTATTTTTCCTTTTGCTTTCTCGCCCATCTCTCATCCACATGTCACCTTTTGATTTGTTGATAATAAAACTAAAAAAACAAAACAAAATTCAAAAAACAATAAATAAATAAATGAGAAAAACAAACTTAAAATACAGCCACACAATGTGTCATTCTTATCATCTTCACCTAACCACTTCGTTATCTTCCCCTTCTCTCCTTCCCCAATCTCGTCTCCATTGTTGCATCTGCACAATGAACGCCGGTGCACCAGAGGACCATGCCGAACCGAGATCCAACCCATCCTAGCTTAACCATGGTCCAAGCTCCGGTCACCCTCCCTCTCTCAAACCAAACCCATCACCCGGCGACACTAACCCAACACCAATTCAATGCCGCCAACCCACCCCTTAATCAAAACCCTAAGCCATTCGCCTATAAAATCTTCAAGCCAATCGAACACACGCTTGGCTCCTCCTCTTTGGAAAATTCAAAAATAGAATGCATCTCAAAACTCTTTTATCTCCCTTTTCCTTCACCAAGTCCAAAGATCCCCACTCCCTTTGATTGGGATTTGTTCCTCCAGTTATCGTGGAGTGGAGTCCATTTGGTATCTCCCCCCACCATCTTTATTCTTTTTTTTACTTCAATAAAAATTGCTCCCCCTTTGATCAAACCTCCCATCGCCGATTGCCGAGGATCATCTACCTTCGTCCAAGCTAAACGACATTGGGTGTCCTTACGGGATTCCAAGCATCTGGAAGAGGCGAGCAGAGGAAAGCAGGGAGACGAAATCTTGGCGCGCCGTAGTAGTTGACCGAAGCTCAAGGAAGAAGGCAACTAGCTCGTTGACTGAAAAAATTATGCGGCTTACTGCAGTGCACAAGTCAAGTAATAAAGAGAGGTATATCTCGACCTTAGTGTATCGATCCCACGAGGAACAATTATTAGTTAATAAGCACTAAGATTGGCAAATTCTAAATATGTTTGGGAAATCAAGTCTTTCGTTCAAACACTGATATGAATTAAACAAAATTAAACAAACCAATAATTTGACAAATGGAGTAATAAAATAATGTAACGACGATGATATGAGAGTCTAAGGACGAAGCCAATAGAACTGAATTTCTCTATGCCTTATCAATAAATTATCTTTCTATCTGGTCACATTCAGATTAATCTTCCTTTAAATGTAGTACCCTTTTCCCGTGATACACACCTTTAGGTTGATTTAATAAAGTTAAATAGGTTTGTTCATTCCTCACTCTTCTTTATTATGCTTTAATTGTATTTCAGCTAATCACACTAAAATCAATTCTCTCCATCAATCTTTGTAAGAGAAAAGCATTAAGCAACCAACCAAAGTAAATCCAATGCTATAACCATTTAGAAGGTATTCAATGTTTCAAAGCATGGCAAGAGTAATCCAATCCTAAGACTTCCTCCCTAGAATGGAAGCTTAGCCGATCATGCTTGTCATAACAACAATCAGAATAAACATAAATTCCATTAAAAAGGGTTGACAAATCAAAAACACAAAGTTCAATTAACATAAACCCTTCTTACAATCAATAATTTTTCTTCTCTCAAAAATACAAAAAAATCAACTCCTTAGCCAAGAGAAATCGTCTGCCGTCGCATCCCCCCACTAAAACAACCAATTTTTGCCCTTAAATAATAGGGTTTTAAAACACTAGAGCCCGAGTCGAACGCAAATAGCCCACATCGATCAAAATTTAGTACATATCGACCGCGTCAATCAAAATCTCGGGTCGACCATGCTTCACATCGATCCACTTCTTTCCATTCAGCCTCTGCATCGACCTACATCGAGCTGGATCGAGCCATATCGACCTAATATTTCGCATCGACCAGCGCCTCTATTAAACCTTGTCGAACCATGTCGATCCCTTTCGACCTCCACTCTCGCATCGACCAGACAGGCTGCAATCACACATCGATCAAATCGGCTTAACTCTCCTCTACATCGATCAATTCCAATCAAAAAGGGAAAAAAAACACTACAACGAACTCCGAAACTAGGTTAGGAGTAAAACAGAGAATTTAAGTTCCCAAACTAAACAAATAAAGGGTAAAATCGGGGAAATAAATATCAAAGCGCATGCAAAACATACATAGGATGCAATCCTATCAAATCCCCCACACTTGAACGTTTCCTCGTCCTCGAGTGAAACCAAAACCAACCCAGCAAGGAGATGGAAGTCACCTTGTTAAGATATTAACATACAAATAACACAACTCAAGCATTCAACTAGCTAAGTTCTCATATGGTAAGTGTGTGTGTGTACTAATACATACAAGCCATCCTTTTGCCCACCTTAACCATAATTCATGCAATTAGGGCTCAAGACATATCCAAGACTGCAGGCAATCACTTAATAAGACTGTAAAAACAACTAGCAAGGAAAAACTCCAAACTCCACTCATCATACTCTTCCTCATATCCAAACATTCAATAAAACAACACGAAGTTAGATAAAAAAAATGCTTAACTGAGATATGCCAAATAACACATCAATATTTATTCCCCTTTTCCATTTTTTTTAATACAAAGGGGTGCATGCCATAGTTATCCTACAACCTTACTCAGGGTTGCATTTTATGCTCTCCCCTTTGATGGATTATGTAGTCCTATGGTCCATACATTTACTTTCTTTTCATTTCATTTCAAGGCAATCTTCTAGCAATTTATGCTCAAGTTAGCAGGTAACCCAATCAGACCATCGATGTTGCAACAAAACTAATCTGTGAAGAGATGAAGAAAAACATGATGATCACAGTAAGGAGCAAAAACCAAAACTAATCATGAACATGCCTACATAAGAGCTTACATGCAAGCTAAGAAATGTACGTCATCCACATCATCACGAAATATGGGCAAAGCAAAAACAAAAAGAAAAGCCGTACATATTAAGATGTGCAGAAAAGGACCATGATGAGACAACAAAACTAGATCACAAGATAATGTTAAAAACATTGCTAAATCAAAACAAGGTAGACTCCAACACTTCCCGAGTACAGGAGAAAATGCTCAAGTGTGTAACACCCCACCCCCACACTTAAAACAACTGCAGTGTCCTCAATGCAACAAGAAACAAAAGGGACAGAAAAGGAAAGAAAAAGAAAAAGAAAAGTCACGAGGTAAGCTCACTGAAGTGGAAAAGTAAACGGGAGACCATCTCGCGAGCAGCATGCGGATCAAGCGGTGGTGAGTCGGGGCCCCAAGTACTACCAAGATGTTGCGAACAGGCGAGAAGAAAATAACAAACATAAGGGCCACAACTCGCGTTATCATCTTGCTGAGGGACGTGAGGGCCAACATGCAATGGTAGCAAACGAGCCGACTTTGATTGGCCACACCACTCAAAGAAACGAAGACTAATAAAAGCTGTATTTAAGCACTAACGAAGACGATGAATACTCTCAGACCGCCGCTTCAAGGATCCCTTGCCCAATGAATCATAAAGATAAAGACAACGGAGAGTGAGATCAATGCGGAGGGCAATAAAGTGGCCAGGAATAAACACAGGGAGTAGGACAAAATCCAAATCGTCCCAAGGTTTAAAAGGAGGACAACGCCCATCAATATAATCCTCAAATGGGTTGTGGCGAAGCGCGATGGTATCCGCATTAAACAATGGTAAAATCTCAGATTGAGGGCCATGAGGAAAACGGTCCGGGTGAGCTGCAATGATCTTCCGTAGGGCATGAACAAAGTTGGTAATGTCAGAATCTTCAAACCATTCCTCCGAAATTAAGTGTCGTAAGATGTGGGGAGAAATATAAGGGAAGACACTAGTAGTGCGACTCAAATCTACTGGAGAGTTGCGGAAGGTCCCATAATCCCGCAAAGCAGCAACATCTTAAAGGATTCCAGGTAAAGATAACTGTAGTGTAGTCTCCGGGCCGAAGGAACACTGGATGCAACAGACTCCGAAGGACCAGAAGTAGACGATGAAGACCCAGAAGGGGTAGAAACAGGACTAGCTGTGGAAGCTACTGTAGCATGTCTATCGAGGAAAGCTTGGAAGGCCTTCATTTGACCAGCTAAATTTGTCTGGCCGGCAGCTAAACTGTCTAACCGCTGATCATTGGCAGAGAAGCGTGAGTCTGATGGCGGGAACGACTGATTAGACGGTGCAACCACACTTCGCCACTGATATGGTCTGTGGCTAGGACTAATGGGAACATCATAAGGTACGTCCATATATTGTGCGTGGTCCTCTGCAGGTATAAGGTGGTGCTGAACGGCCCAAGTAACAATATCAGCCCTACTGGCCAAAGACATCCCATACTGAAGCCAAACCTTGCGAATCTCTGCTTCAGGTCGAGACTGTGCAAATAAAATCCAAAACTGCTCTAACTGACTAACAACAGTCCCTTCCTGACGACTGTCACTCCTGATAGTACACGGAGTACGAGAAGAAGGTAAGGGTCGTGATTGAGAAGCACTCCCAACATGGACTATAGAACGAGGTGCAGGAGGTAGCCGGTTGGCTTTGCAGGCGTCCATATACCCGTTATGAAAAACATTCTTCAAGATAAAGTTATCCAGGTAAGGAATGGTGGGCCGGGTGACCAAAACAGAGGGATGTTGAGCAAGCATGACCTTGGTTAGTAATCTCCCATACAAACACATCGGGACACGTTCCTTCCAACTGTCAAAAATAACAAAAGCCCATTTGATATCCAACCATGATGGAGGCCAAACATACACTGTAAATGTTCATGGATGACACTGTCTACACCCTTAAGCTGACAGTACATGCATTTGCCAGTGAGAAAAGCAAGAAATCTATCCATCCCATTAAAACCCATTTTCTTAGGGTAACGCTGAAGCACACCCTTAGGTTCCGCATAAGCAAACGGGGCCATTAATTCATTCTTGCTTAAAACAGGAAGTGAAAGTGTACCAACAGGGAGATGAAAAACAGATTGAATAACCTCAGTAGAGATAACAACTTCAACTCCTTGCACTACGGCAACAAAATGATCATCAAAGATACTCACATGTTGATAAAAGGAGGAGCAGTCTTCATTGAGGATAGGGCATGGATCACAACAAATGTTCTGCAATCCACTTGCCTGCAAGAGTTGGAGGGCCTGAGCCGTCCAAGGTGCTTCTCCAATGCCGACCAATCCAAGACATGACCGGGATGAACCATGACGTTCAAGAATAGAGAAGCTAAAATCAACAGTTGGAGCACCCCCACACTTGATCGACGCAAAGAAAAAAAACACTATTGGAAGTGAGGATTGTAGTCGATATCACCACTTCAAGTTAGGGTTTAAGCGACGTCGAACAAATGAATAAAGAAGAGATGTAGGTCAGTTAAGAAAACCCATGGTCGACGCTGGAGATCGATGTGATATTGTTGATCGATGGAGGTCACTATAGCGAAACATCTGTGCGACATCGACCTGTGCAGATTCCAGAGAGCTAAATGTGAGAGTTGGTCAACCCGATATGACATCGACCGAGAGCGACATCGATCAAAAGATAGGTCGATGTTGATATGATGCAATTTACCGAGAGCAATTAAGGATGTCTGGTCGATTCGAGATGACATCGATCTAGATCGATGTGGCAATCGATGTTGCGAAATCCGGTGCGACGTCGACCAAGGCAAATTCCAGAGAGCTACTTGTGAGAGTTGGTCGACCCGATAAATATTCGACGTAAGTCGAGGTCGTCCACACTTCTGGTCGATGTCGATCCACTTCTCTACGTCTCTGGACAGCTCTGTAAAATTTGACCTGCACAACACCACAACCAAAACCAAAACAAAACAGAAAAAGAAAAATAAAAACATAAAAACATATTGGGTTGCCTCCCGGTCAATGCCTCATTTTTCCATCTTGGGCTAGACGCCACCACGTTTAAGGTTCTCCAAGTTTAGTTAGGCCAGTTGCATACTCAGCTGGTGCTCCCAAGTATGGTTTGAGTCTCTGACCATTAACTTTGAAAATCTCATGTGAATTGCCTTCTAGCTCCACAGCACCATAAGGAAATACCTGTACAACCTTGAAAGGGCCTGTCCATTTGGATCGCAGTTTGCCAGGAAAGAGCTTCAAATGAGAGTTGAAGAGTAGAACAAGCTGCCCTAGTTCAAATGTGTATGGTTGAATATGAGAATCATGCCATTTTTTGGTTTTATCTTTATAGATTTTGGCATTCTCATAGGCTTCAAATCTGAATTCTTCAAGCTCATTGAGTTGGAGTAGTCGGTTTTCTTTAGCTAAACTAGGATCTAGATTCACCTTTTGAATGGCCCAATGAGCTTTATGCTCTATCTCTATTGGTAAGTAGCAAGCTTTACCATAAACAATGCGATAAGGAGACATGCCTATGGGAGTTTTAAATGCTGTTCGATACGCCCACAAAGCATCGTCAAGCTTAGCGGCCCAGTCTCTTCTATGGGCACCAATAGTTTTCTGCAAAATTTGCTTGATTTCACGATTCGATACTTCAGTTTGGCCATTGGTTTGAGGATAGTAAGCCAAAGAAACTTTGTGTCGCACTCCATACTTATGCAACAACGTTTTAAACATGGAGTTGCAAAAATGAGAGCCTCCATCACTAAGTATAGCACGAGGCATGCCATGTCTAGAAAAAATGTTCTTTTGCACAAATTTCATGGCAACCCGCGCATCATTGGTCGAAGTTGAAATAGCTTCCACCCATTTGGAGACATAATCCACTGCTAACAAAATATATAGGCATCCATCTGAATTTGGGAAGGGTCCCATGAAATCAATGCCCCATAAATCAAATACTTCCACAACATTAATGCTATTCAGTGGTTGCTCGTGGCGTTTGGAAATAGTTCCCATCCTCTGACAACTATCACATTCTTTGATGAAAGCATGGCTATCTTTAAACAGTGTTAGGCAAAATAATCCGCATTGCAACACCTTAGCAGCTGTCTTTTGTACTCTATGATGTCCCCCATAAGGAGAAGAATGACAATGTGTTAATACCTCCTTGACTTCGTCTTCAGGTATACATCTCCTGAGAAGCTGATCTGGACCTCTTTTAAAAAGTAATGGATCATCCCAAATATACTGTCTAACTTGGAATAAGAACCTTTTCTTCTGCTCCCAAGAAAAAAGAGCAGGAACGACTCTACATGCCAAATAATTTACTATATCGGCATACCATGGGAGTGTAATTGTACAAGAAAGGACTTGTTCATCAGGGAACTCACCTTGAATTGGTGTCCCTTTGTCCAATGTAACTCCATCTTCTAAACGGGAAAGATGATCAGCCACTTGATTTAATGTTCCTTTGGTATCCTTAATTTCTAAATCAAACTCTTGCAATAGCAGGATCCACCATATCAAGCGTGGTTTAGCATCTTTCTTGCTAAATAGATATCGCAAAGCTGCATGGTCTGTGAATACAATGACCTTATTTCCCAAAAGATAAGCTCTAAATTTTTCACAAGCAAACACTACTACCAACAACTCCTTCTCGATTGTGGTGTAATTCTGTTGAGCTGGTCCAAGAGTTTTGCTTGCGTAATAAAATAGGCCTGAAAATCTTGTCCTTTCGCTGCCCCAAAATAGCTCCCACAGCATGATCACTAGCATCACACATAAGTTCAAATGGTTGTGACCAGTCTGGAGCTATCATTATCGGGGTGGATATAAGCCTTTGTTTCAGTGTTTCAAAGGTCATGAGACAATCTCTTTGTAAATTCAAATTTTGCTTCCTTCTCAAGTAATGCACACAAAGGTTTGGCAATTTTAGAAAAATCCTGAATGAATCTTCGGTAGAACCCTGCATGTCCTAGGAAACTACGAACACCTTTCACATTAATTGGAGGTGGTAGGCTTTCAATAGTAGATATTTTGGCACGATCAACCTCCAATCCCAATGCTGAAATTTTATGTCCAAGGACAATACCTTCTTTCACCATAAAGTGACACTTTTCCCAGTTCAACACTAACTCTTTCTCTTCACAATGAGTTAGCACTGCTTCAAGATTAGTCAAGCAATTATCAAAAGAAGAACCATAAACTGAAAAATCATCTATGAAGACTTCCATTATCTCTTCTACCATCCCATGGAAAATTGCCATCATACACCTTTGAAATGTTGCAGGTGCATTACACAATCCAAATGGCATTCTGCGGAAGGCATAAGTTCCAAATGGGCAAGTGAAAGTAGTCTTCTCTTGATCCTCTCTTGCTATGGGAATTTGATTATAACCTGAATACCCATCCAAGAAACAATAATAAGAATACCTAGCAAGTCTATCCAACATCTGATCAATGAAAGGCAATGGGAAATGATCTTTTCGTGTTGCCTTGTTGAGTTTCCTGTAATCAATACAAACTCGTCAACCAGTTACTGTTCTAGTAAGAATAAGCTCATTCTTCTCATTGATAATAACAGTCATTCCTCCTTTCTTGGGTACCACTTGCACTGGACTAACCCAAGAACTATCAGATATGGCGTAAATGATTCCAGCCTCTCTCCATTTCAGAACTTCCTTTTTAACAACTTCCTTCATGGCTGGATTCAAACAGCGTTGGCGTTCAATAGAAGGAGTGTAGGTATCCTCCATTAGAATTTTGTGCTGGCAAATAGCAGGGCTGATTCCTTTGATATCACCAATATGCCAACCCAAGACTGACTTGTGTGCTGTGAGAACTTTGAGCAATTTAACTTTCTCTTCACTATCCAAGTGAGCAGAGATGATTACTGGAAATCTCTTGTTCTCATTGAGAAATGCATATGTAAGGTGGGTTAGTAACTGCTTTAGTTCAGAAGGTGGTGGTAATAAAGAATCTGCTTGAGTAATTTCATCACCTAACTCCACCTCTGTTGGAAGTTTATCTTTTTCATCCACCATTGGTGCTAAAAACTTCTCAATGGTAGTTTCCTGTGCTAGACTATCCTGTACATATTCCTCCACTAATGAAGTGATATTATCAATCCAGTAGCAGCTAGGATCTTCTTCTAGTTGCAACGCATGTGACATATTAAAGATAACCTCTTCATCATCCACTCGTAGGGTGAGTGCCCTTGCGTGAACATCTATAACTGCACGACCTGTATGAAGCAGAGGTCTTCCCAAGATCAATTGTATCCCTTTATCATGCTCCATATCAAGGACCACAAAATCTGCTGGAAATATGAATTTATCCACATTGACTAATACATCTTCAATAATGCCTTCAGGTTTCCTCGCTGATCTATCTACTAACTGTAATGAAATAGAAGTAGGTCTCATACCAGTTAGACCTAACTGTTGATAAACTGCAAGTGGCATCAAATTTATACTTGCTCCAAGATCACATAAAGCCCGTGTAAATTGTGATTCTCCAATAGTACAAGGAAGAGTAAAACTCCCAGGGTCTTTTAACTTTGGAGGCAGGACATGCTGGACAGCTGCACTAGTTTCCTTGGTTAAAGTAACTGTCTCACAATCTTCTAGCCTCCTCCTTTGAGATACAAAGTCTTTTACATACTTTTCTGCTTTAGGCATACTCTGTAGCACATCTACAAGAGGGATATTTATCTCCAGTTTCTTGAAAAGTTCCAAAAACTTAGCAAAACCTGCATCCACCTTTTGTTTTTTAACTCTTTGTGGAAATGGTAGAGGTGTCTTTAACACAGGAGGTTTGTCTACAAAACGAATACCCGGTTGATAGACCTCGAACCTCTCCTTAATAGGCTTGGAAGTTTCCTTTACTATTTCATCTCCAGGTGCTGCTTCTTTTGTGTTTTGCTCTGACTCCTCTTCTTCTTTGTGTTCCAACTATTCAGTAGCTGATTGTGGCAATTCCTTATTAACTTGGGATGACAAATCTTTCCCACTTCTTAATGTAACTGCCTTGCAATATTCCTTTGGATTCACTTGATTCTTGGGAAAAGAACCTTTTTGCTGTGCATTAACGGAATTAGCAAGTTGCCCCATTTGTTGCTCCAACCTTTTCACGGCAGTACCCAAATCACTCATCCCTGCTTTCATTTCATTGAGCTTAACATCTGTGTTCTCAAGTCGGGAGTGAGTTTGTTGTGCAAATTTATAGAAAAACTGCTTCATCTCATCATCAGTAGCTTTCTCTTTTGCTGACTGTTGTTGGTACTGCTGCTGTGGTTGAAACTGTTGAGGTTGAGCTTGCTGTTGTCCAAACCCCGGTGGTGTTGAAGGAAATGGCTGAGGGTTCAAAGTGTTCTTCTGATTTGACCATGAAAAATTCTCATGATTCCTGTTGCTTGGATGATAAGTTTGAGGAGGTGGGCCACCATGAAAATTCTACTTCTGATAATACCCCTTACCTCCCACATACAAAGCATCTTCGACTGGAACCATGGTAGAAGAATCCGACTCTAAAGCTGTGATAGCAATAAGACCTCCCAGTCTCACTGCCATAGCTGTCATGTGTTGTGTTAGAAGATCCAATTTGTTTGTGAGTTCACCCAGCTGATTATCAGTCACTGCAGCTACACTCTTGCTAGAAATAGGACCTCTCTCATTTGGCCATTGATAATTGTTAAGAGCCATTCGCTCTAATAGCTCCCTTGCTTCAGCTGGTTCTTTTAACATAAAAGCTCCTCCTCCTGCTGCATCAACATTACCCTTCATTTGAGGTGTTAAACCTACAAAGAAAGATTGAATCTGGAACCATTCTGGCAAGCCATTAGGTGGGCATCTGCGTACTAGATCCTTGAATCTTTCCCAAGCTTCATAAAGAGATTCAGTATCTTTTTGTTTGAAAACCCCAATCTCTCCTCTGAACTGTATCAACTTAGCTGGAGGAAAGAATTTAGATAGGAATTTGTCTGCAAGATCAGCCCATGTGTGAATGCTGCCCGGCTATAATGAATGTAACCATTGCTTAGCTTTATCCCTAAGAGAAAAAGGGAAGAGCTTAAGTCTCAGAGCGTCTTCAGAAACCCCATTCATTCTTAAGGTATCACATATTTCTAGAAAATGGTGTAAATGACTATGTGGATCCTCAACAGCCATGCCTCCATATTGCTGCTGACTAACCATATGAATTAAAGTAGGTTTCAACTCAAAATTAGTTGCCTGCACGGACTGCCTATGAATGCCTGAGTAATGATTAGAGATAGATGGTCTAGCAAAATCCAGCAAGGTCCTTGGCTGAGTGTCGCCATTGTGAGTCTCCCCATTATGACCCTGCCCTTCTGCCATATTATCTAGCACAAATAGATTCAAAACGTTTATATGGTTAACTTCTGTTTGGTCACGCCGCTTCTATCTCAACCTGGCTCTTAATATCCTTTCAGGTTCTGAATCAAATGGCACTAATTCTCGTAACCGAGATTGGTGCATACACTGAAGAAAGCACGAAAGTGAATGAAAACAACTGCAAAACAAAACAAAGAAAAGAATAGAAACCCGGTGAGACTGCTCAACAAAGAAGCAAAAGAAATTAAATAAATATAAACAACCCAAAGCACAAATATTATTCTTAGTCTTAATGTTATTAAAATTAACACAATTGTTCCTCGGCAACGGCACCAAAAACTTGACCGAAAAAATTATGCGGCTTACTGCAGTGCACAGGTCAAGTAATAAAGAGAGGTATATCTCGACCTCAGTGTATCGATCCCACGAGGAACAATTATATTAGTTAATAAGCACTAAGATTGGCAAATTCTAAATATGTTTGGGAAATCAAGTCTTTCGTTCAAACACTGATATGAATTAAACAAAATTAAACAAACCAATGATTTGACAAATGGAGCAATAAAATAATGTAACGACGATGATATGAGAGTCTAGGGACGAAGCCAATAGAACTGAATTTCTTTATGCCTTATCAATAAATTATATTTCTATCTGGTCACATTCAGATTAATCTTCCTTTAAATGTAGTACCCTTTTCCCGTGATACACACCTTTAGGTTGATTTAATAAAGTTAAATGGGTTTGTTCATTCCTCACTCTTCTTTATTATGCTTTAATTGTATTTTAGCTAATCACACTAAAATCAATTCTCTCCATCAATCTTTGTAAGAGAAAAGCATTAAGCAACCAACCAACGCAAATCCAATGCATAACCATTTAGAAGGTATTCAATGTTTCAAGGCATGGCAAGAGTAATCCAATCCTAAGACTTCCTCCCTAGAATGGAAGCTTAGCCTATCATGCTTGTCATAACAACAATTAGAATAAACATAAATTCTATTAAAAAGGGTTGACAAATCAAAAACACGAAGTTCAATTAAGATAAACCCTTCTTACAATCAATAATTGTTCTTCTCTCAAAAATACAAAAAAAAAAATCAACTCCTTAGGCAAGAGAAATCGTCTGCCGTCGCATCCCCCACTAAAACAACCAATTTTCGCCCTTAAATAATAGGGTTTTAAAACACTAGACCCCGAGTCGAACACAAATAGCCCACATTGATCAAAATTTAGTACATATCGACCGCGTTGATCAAAATCTCGGGTCAACCATGCTTCACATCGATCCACTTCTTTCCATTCAGCCTCTGCATCGACCTATATCGAGCTGCATCAAGCCATATCGACCTAATATTTCGCGTCGACCAGCGCCTCTATTAAACCTTGTCGAACCATGTTGATCCTTGTCGACCTCCACTCTCACATTGACCAGATAGGCTGCAATGACACATCGATCAAATCGGCTTAACTCTCCTTTGTATCGATCAATTCCTGTCAAAAAGGGAAAAAAAACACTACAACGAACTCCGAAACTAGGTTAGGGGTAAAACAGAGAATTTAAGTTCCCAAACTAAACAAATAAAGGGTAAAATCGGGGAAATAAGTATCAAAGCGCATGCAAAACATACATAGGATGCAATCCTATCACTCGTGTACGAGAGGAAGCTCACCGCGTCAACAGATGGGAAATCGTGTTTTCTTCGAGTGGTGGGTTCCTCTTGTTGCCTATTTTTGTGGTGATTTTGCTCATAGAGCTAATGTGTTTCTCCATGTGGTGTTTGATTGATCATGTTGCGTCTTAGTTTGAGTTTTGAGCATACGTGTTATGTATTGTTGGTTATTTTGACTAGGTAGCGTCTGGTTATTATTGACGTGCATACATCTGTCGGTTCTTTGTTTTTTTTGGAGCAATCACAATGTGTTTTCATGATGGGTGAGTGCATGTTTTTAGAAAAACAAATAAGAGGTGTGACTTGTTTTTTATTAAAACGTGTGAACATGTGACCTGAGTTGTGTGATTTGAGTTCTGTTCTCGTATATTCGTGTCCTCTATTTGCTTCTGGTTAATCTGGTTTTCAAAACATATGAATGCTTTGATCTGGATTTCAAAATGTGTGAACGCTCTGGTGGTTGCTTTGGTTTTGGGTCTTTTCTCCTGATTTTTTGGTTTAATCCATCATTTTCTAATGTGTGGTTCACCCGTCCTTAAAATAAGAAAATAGGAACAAAGAAAAGAAGAATGAAAAAGGTTGTTTCCAGTCTAGTTGCTTGATCATTTTCAAGATTTGTCTGATCTTGAGAATGATTTTAGTCTTGGCTTTGCTTTCCATTCGGCTCACTTGTTCATTGGTTATCTTGAGGTTGGTCACTGGTTGGCCCCTCTACTTGATGTTTGGTCACTAGTTTGATATGTTTGTGTTCTCGTTGCTTCTGCCGGTTTTTTTTCTCTTCTTTGTTATTTTGGTTTTGTATTATGGAGTTCTATTTCTGACCATCATTTTCTCCCTATTTTGTTTCATTTTCTCTGGCTATGTACGTTTGGTGGGTGGTTTGAGCGAGTTGATGGCGGGGAAGTCATTTTTTCCAGTCTACACAACTTAGTTTCCAATTTGGTCAATTTGAGTATTGTAAATTTGATTTGTTTAGGTCTAATAGGTTTTGCTTTGGTATCACTTCATTTTGGGCCGCAGGGAACTTTGTTAGTTTTGGGCCTATAAGAAATTTTGTTAGTTTGAACTTTGCAATTATGGGTCATATAATTTGTAACCAAGTATAGTAAAAAATATAAACAAAAATAAAAACAAAAAAAACAAAAAGAAGAAGAAAACAAAAAAAATAAGAAGAAAAAAAAGTGAGCTTGTATTTTTGCTTTGTAGATGATATAAACACACACTATACGTTTGCATTTGTTTTAGTTATTTACTTATTTTAAAATTTTCCTTTTTTTAAAAAATTTCCTTCTTAAATTTAAAATGTTTAAAAAAACAAAAACAAAAACAAAACTTTTTTTAAAATTAAAAATGTTTTTTTAAAAAATAAATACTTGTCCTTTCTTGTTAAGTACTTGCTCCCTTATTTTATTTACTGTCATTAGGATTTTTTTTTTATAATCTAGATTGCTCATCATAAACCCAAAAAATAAAAAGTAAAACAAAACAAAACAGTTTTTCAGAACTTGAGCTTTTTAACATTTGGGCTTTCATTGTAAACATTTAGTTTAAGCGATGGTATAGGAAAATTATTCAATTTCCTTTAGGCTTTTAGATAACTTAATTACCTTTGAATGTTAACTTTAAGCATAATTATAGGATCTCCTTTAGGGGCTTACGATAATTGGTCTTTAAATTTCAACTTCAACAAACAACTTAAAAAAATAAAAAGAGTGAACTTTAGGCCGTAGGAAAAATGCAACATCACCCTTTAGACTAGTTAACTTTAGGTCAAGCAATTAAAACAAGTTAGAAACCTCTAATTTTTAAGATAGGTATTGAAAGAGCGTTATGGGGGTGTTAGTCTTTCCCCATGTGTAATCAACTCCTGAGTCCATCCTTAATGGCATAGATTAATTTCGTTTTAGGTGACCAATCATACCCCAATAACAGTTAATGGTGATTCTGATTTTTCATCACCGTTCGGATGAAGGTTGGGGGAAAATGCACCCCAAAAGCGGTTTCCCTTCTGAACGAAATCCGATAATGACAGTACTTATTAGGTTTTAACTTAAATTAATAATAATAATAATAACCTTATTAATAATTATAATAACAACAATGATAATCTTAATAATTATAATCATAATAACAATAACCTTAATAATTATAATAATAACAATAATAACATTAATCATTATAATACTAATAATAACCCAAAATACTAAAATGTCCTCGTGAGACCTCGAACTCCAAACTAAACCTACTTACAGTGAAAACACTTACGTCGATGATCACATCGCCTTTTAAATATTATCATCATCAATAATAAATCAACTTATAATGTCACTCAAATACGAGTCTTTACACTTTGCGCCATCCCACTCGCACCACTAACATTGCTCCTGTTATGGCAAACTCTGCTCATATGCCCCTTTTTCCCACAAATTCAGCATTTCAAATGCCTTAGGGGGTCACTCCCGTTTTCAGTGTCCTGAATTTCCACAACATATACAACCACTAGGGGGACCTTCGGTTGAACCCCTATCTCCCACCAAGGTGGGATCTTGTTGGTACTACTGGAGCATGAGGCTATTTAACCCACAATCTCAATCAAAGCAGTCTGCAGCTACAACCTGTGATGGGCCTATCTATCATCGTCAAGACCCTTGTCAATGATACAGGCTATCTCAACCATCAGAAAATACGTCCTTAGACGCAACATCTCAACCCTTTATTTAAGGCTAGACCTAAGACCCAAACAAAATAATTAAATAATAACATTTAAAATATTATAAAATGATAAATGTAAATAATTAAAATTAAAGGAGAGGACTATTTATTACCCCTTTTTGCTTCCGTTTTAATGGGAAATCAAGTTTTAAAATAGTCTTCCGCTTAGTTGAGTGGAATAATCCATTTTGCATAATGGAAATGAAACGAAAAACAAACGAAAAAACAGGTACGAATATGATACACGTTACTCACCCTACTACAAATGACTGGGGAGTAGGGCTGTAAATAGACCAAACGTTCATGAACAAGCTTGCGTTCGGCTCGGTAAAAGATCATTTATGTTCGTTCGTTAAGGAATAGTACCGTTCGTGAACAGTTTGCGAACACCATTGTTATATTCGTGAACATGTTCGCGAACGTTCATGAACAAGTGTTCACGAACAGTTCGTGAAATGTTTCATATTCGTGAAAATTATTTGTTAAGTGGAAATTAATAAATCAATTAATATATATATAAGTTATTTTATTAAATATAAATATATTTTTATGAAATATACTTTAATAAGCATATACTTTATATTATTATTAAATAAAAAATATATATTTTTAATTTATTTGTTTATTATTGCTATTATTATAATATTTTCATGAACTATATATAGCAATTATTTAAACATATTAAATAAAAATAACATAATCTAACAATTAATTAATTGTACTTTTTTGGATAAGTTTATGGTATGAATTCTTTTTGCAGATTTTAAAGATTTTATAATTGTGTTCATAAGCGTTTGTAAACAAATTTGTGAACACATGTTCGTAAATGTTCGTGAACAACAGAGTAACGTTCGTGAACAGTTCATAAACATCATAGTTTAAGGCTCGTGTTCGGTTCGGTTCGTTAAGGAATAGTAACGAATACGTTCGAATACTTTACTACTCGGCTCGGCTCGATTCGTTTGTAGTCCTATTGGAGAGTTAAGATTTTTGTAATATTTATTTTGTTGAGGGGAATAATATTAAACGAGAAGAGAAACAAAGAACAAAATCAAACCATGTTGATATTCCCAAGATCCAAGCTAGATGGAATAGGTATATAGGTTTGTATACAGAGCAGGAGGTGAATCTGTATACTTAAAATTATTTCTTTTTAGTTTTAAGAGTCGTGTAATACTCAGAGGTATTCTACAGATGTAGTTGGTGTTTAGGATGGTATATTAGTGTCTCATGCAATATCAGTTAATAGTGGGTATATATGAGAAGAAAAGGATAGAGACACATAGATTACGTGGTTCGATCAAAGTGATTGTTGGATCAAGCCCAGAATTTGGATGATGCAGATATAACCCTATGTAATTTGATTTGAGACCTTGTATGTTTATTCTTAGTTGTTGCAGAAGATATTTTCTTCATACGGAATAAGGATCACTCGTGCAGACCGAATGCTTTAAGTTACGGACTAAGGAATCCGCATCTTAAACTTTAAATGGACCAAGTTTAATAGATGCGGAATAAGAATCCAGTCGACATCTCTCATGGAGTAAGAGAAAGTTATCGTGGAATAAAAAGCTAAGTCTTCCACTCAAGCGGATTAAGGACAAGAAGACACGGAGTAAAGAATCCGAGTCTTTCATTCATGCGGAGTAAGGAACGACTTGTGCGGAATAGGGACCCAAGTCCTTTATTCGCACGGAGTAAGGAAAAGAGATGCAAAGTAAGGAATCCGAACCTTTTACTCATACGGAGTAAGGATGCGCTGATACGGAGTAAGCCATCCATACTTTTTTAACTCATGCGGAGTAAGGAACTCATGCAGAGTAAGGAATCCGAACCTTTTACTCATGCGGAGTAAGGATGCGCTGATACGGAGTGTTGGATATATAGGATTTGATGAAGCTTCCAAGATATAATCTAAGTCTTGAGACTCGTAGATCCGAAGGCTCGTAGGGTCGAAGAGTCGAAGTTAGTACAAGTAAAACTGTCACAGGACATATGGATCAGAGGCTCGTAGACTCGTAGGGTCTGGAGACTCGAAGCAAAATTGGGACAGAAGGCATTGTGACTCGTAGATCCAGGGTCGAAGGTCGTAGAGTCATAGTGCGGAAAAAAGAGCGTTACTGCAAGCAACGACAAATTCAGAGAATCGTAGAGTCGAAGAATTCTAAAGAAAAGTAACCAACTTTAAATGACTCGAAGACTTGAAGCCCGTAGAAATGTAGAGTCCCTAAAGCGCTTATGTCACTTAACAGAACTTAAAGTGTCACTAAACTCGTAGACTCAAGGGTCGTAGAGTCGCAGCCTTAAAACACTATTAAGAAAATAGGACCCTCAGACTCGTAGGTCAAAAGTCGAAGAGTCGAAGCCAAAAAGACTGACCAACTAAAATGAAAATGTAACTCGAGAGTCGTAGAGTCGTAGACTCAAGGGATACAAGTAATTTAAAGAACTTGTCAGACATATCACAGACTCGGAGATCGTGAAGGTGAGAGCTATAGCTGAAGGGTCGTAGCCGTAGAGTCGAAGACTCGTTGAACACGGAAACTCAGTACATGATCAACTGCGAAAGACTAAGGAAGAAATGTACTAAGACTAAGACTCACAGAGTTGAAGATTTTCAAGATCGAAGAATCAAAGAGCCTCCTAGTCAAGTAAAATCAACTGAGAGACCCGAAGGTCGCAGACCCGCAGAATTAGGGTCATAGACTTGCAGCTGTAACAACGGGTAGATTAGGCGCACTACGAAGAAGTCACTTTAAGAGCCATTAGGAGAATCGCAGACTCATAGAGTTGTAAACGTGCAGACTCATAGACTTATAGTTAATAGAGTGTCACAAAAGACTTAATCTAACTCGAACTCTTACCTCAAAGACTCGAAGATATGTGAGTCGTAGACTCGTAGATATCAACACTATAAAGCCTGAAGCAAACTTCGTCAACTTCGATAGGCTCTAACTGAAACCTTCGAGTCACCAAACCTACGAGGCACCCACTTCCAAGGCATACTTGCAACCCAAGCATATTCACTTAGTGATATCTTTAGCTAGGGTTTGTACAGTAAGCCTGCGCCGTCTCAAGCAGTTGAAGCGTAGTTAATGTTGCATTAATTGCTACCAACTACCCTCCATGGATGAACGGCCAAGATCGACTGCGTAAGTATGGGCATGCAACTGCGTAGCATGGGCAACAAATCTGCAAATCAGAGCAAATCAACCCATCCCCTGACATCTCGCATATCCATTGGCGGGAAGTTAGTCTGTTGGGATGGGCAATCAGGCACACAACACTTTAAACTTAAAATATACCTTTCTTATACAAAAAAATGAGAACACAAGTCAGTCTCTCTCTCTGAAAGGATGGAATACACAAAACACAAGAAAAAGGATTCTGACAGACATTATGATAATAATCTTTTATAGAATTCAAGCAAGAGTTCCAACGCTAGAGAGAGTGACTCTGAGAAAAAAAGTTCTAAGTGTTGTGCGCTGCGTTAACCTATAACAAGATCACGCCTGTTGATTAATCACAAACTCTGGTTCATCAAAGATCTAGCACTATCATCGAGTCTAATCTGTGTGTTGTTTCCCACAATCTAAGTTATCATGGTTCATTCCTGTTACATCTGAGATCTGTTCAGCAAAGAGCATTTACTCCCATCTCAGATTTGTCTGATAGTTCATTACGACTCACATTATCACTCACATTACTACTGTCATCTTCTCCATAAATACTTCCATCATAGTTATCCTTAGAAGTAGTATAAACCAGCTAACAGTCTAGCTTCCACGCTCGAAGAAAGTCTATTCACCCCCCTCTAGACTCACTTTGGGACCTACATTTGGTATCAGAGCAGTTCTACAACTCCGTAGAGATCCCTAAATGGCTGACATGGATTCCAGCAGTGCAGCGCTAGCTCCCGAGCAAGCTCTAGTTCCTATTGAGGAACTTGAAGCTAGTCGTGTTCCAGAAGAAGGAGTGACTGGAGACCAGGAGCAGGAAGAACCGAGCACCAGCAGCAACAAGAAAGAACAAGAAGACTTCTATGACGTCCTGCCTGTCATCACTGGTTTTCGTCCGGGCCCGTTTAGGGTGAGCTCAAACTAAACCAATGGTGAGAAATTTAGAGTCGCCACCAACTGTTTTTGGGGTACAGTTGGATACCCTCTATTTTGAGTAGTTTAAAGTGTGTGGTCTGCGTTATCAGAGAAGGGTTCGGGAGTTGGTTACGTGTAGGGAAGGATTAGCAACCCTACGGCGCCTTTTTCGGTATCTAATTTAGGAGGAGGAGGTTTTTATTTTTGTTTGTACTGCCATGACTGGGTTAAGTTTCCTAAAGAGTCTATGATTTTTATTTGGCTAAGTTATTTGTTAAAGTTATGGTTAAAATTGATTTACCCTAAATCCCTAAAGGGAATCCTCAAAGTTTTGGGTTTTTGTTTGAAGTGAAGAATGAGATCCTACAGGTTGATGTTGGTTTTTGGTTTTGCTCTTGGAAATTGAAGTCCTAAAAAATGTTTTTATTTTCCCTTTTTTTTTTGGTTTGGGTTAAAAAACATACACATTTTTTTGTTTTTGTATTTTGTAGAAACGTTTTGTTTTTTTACCTTGTTTTGTTTTTTTGGTTTTGTTTTATTTTATTTTATCTTATTTTGTTTTGTCCTTTTTTGGTTTTGGAAATTGAAGTACTAATTTTGGTTTTCTTCCTCTTTTTTTTTTAAACATGAAAACGTTTGTTTTTTTTGTTTTTGTTTTGTTTTTTCAAGGAGACATTTTGAACACATTTTGAAAACATGTCATAGAAGACGTTTTGGAAAAACATTTTGTGGAATACCTTTTGTTATTTTTTTTTTGTGTGTTTTTTAAAAGCTTTGAACCTAAATCTACACGTTTCAACAATTGAAAATATATAGGAACACATATATCAAAATAGATGTGGAGTGTATGAGTGTGACATCCACAAAAGAAAAATAAAAGCACTCTTTTTTCTTTTTCTCCCTTTTTTTTTCATTATTCATCTCTTTTTTTTTATGCCTCCCCTTTTTTACCTCTTTTTTTTTTTGAGTTTCCTTGCTATTACATATTACAACTTTGTGTGAAATGACAATTACAATCAATAAAACAAAAGAAAATGAATAAAAAGCAAGATAATGAAAAGAAACAACACAACACAACAATTACAAAAAAAAAAACAAGAGAATAGCGTAAGGTAATCGAAATGAAAAATTAACCCGACTTTATCTTGGATTTGGGGCTCCGATTGCTGCAACGTTGGCGGGAAGGCGTGACTCCTTTCTTGGTGTTTTTGAAAAGAGGTGGTTGGGCGAAATTGGCAGCAAACCTGGGCGTTTTCTGGGACTGAACTCTCCTTCCCCCTCTCTTTCTCTGGATGTTTTTGGAGGGAAGAAACTGGGGCGTTTTTTTTAGGGATGAATCTGAGAGAGGTTGGTAGTCAGGGAGACGTTTTTCTTTGGCGTTATCTCTCTCTTTTTCTGGGTTTTGAAGCTCTCTCTTCTTCTTTTGAACTCTGGGCGTTTTTTTTGATGTCGAGGAGTCTTTTTTTTTTTGTAGGGAGGAAGCTGGGGTGGAAATCTCTTTTTTTTTTGCGTGGGAATCTCAGGCGTGATCACTTTCCCTTTTCTGTCTTTTTTTTTTTTTTTTTTTTGCTCTCTCTGGTTTGCAGGTTTCTTTTCCCACGATGATGGCTCTCTCCTCACAATGATGGTTCTCTCCTCACGATGATGGCTCTCTCCTGCGCAGGAACTGAAGACTGCATCTTAACGGGCTACAGAAATTTTTTGGCTGGACTCATTAATTGCTGCAATAAATGTTTTGTCGGGTGTATTATTATTTCCAGCTTTATTAATTCGTAGATTCGGTGCTTGGTCGGGTGGACAGTTTGTGCCGAAAACAGGGTAGCTTGTGATTGCCTTTTGAATTTGTATTTTAGCAGAACATGTGATTGACAATATGATTCTTTGTCTGGTGGCCAGCGCAGAAGACGGGTCTCGTGAACAACCAGCGAGAGAAAAACAAAGCCTGCGAGAAAAGCCAGCGATAAAAGCCATCAACGACGGTCAAAAGGCAAAGGGTCAAAATGTCGGCAGGGTTGAAGTGTCGGTAGGTCGAAGTGTCGGCAGGGTCGAAGCTTCGGTGGGTCGAAGTGTTGGTAGGGTCGAAGCTTCGGTGGGACGAAATTTCGGTAGGTCGAAGGTCAACGGTCAACGGTCAACAGGTCGAAGGCTTATAGGCGTCCGGGTCAAAGTTTGAAGGTCAGAGTGTCGGCAGGTAAGGTTTATAGGCTTCGCGTGTCCAGGGTCGAAGGGTCGAAGGTCGAAGTGTCAGCAGGTCAATGGTCAACGGCCAACGGGTCGAAGGTTCGCAGGTCGGCGTCGTAAGTCGTGGGCGTCGTAAGTCGCGGGGTTCAAAGGTCCGAAGGGGCGAGTCGTGGGTCGGAGTGTCAGCAGTGGGGCTTCGAGGCTTCGATGCTTCGAGGCTTCGAGGCTTCGAGGCTTCGAGGCTTCGATGCTTCGAGGCTTCGAGGATTTGGGGCTTCGAGGCTTCGGGGCTTCGATGCTTCGGGGCTTCGAGGCTTCGAAGGTCAATGGGTCGAAGTGTCGGCACGTCAACGGTCAACCCCGAAGTTTTTTTTTTAAAACTTTTAATTACCTTCTTACCCTTCAACTAAAATGCAAAAATGGATAACTTTCCAGGGATTGTTTGGGGAGATCCGTATTCACCTAAATTGACGCTTTGAAGAATTTCGCATGGTCACCTTTTCGGGCGATTTGACCAGGGGCATTGACCGTCTTTTGGCAAGTTTCGACTTTTTCCAACGAAAGTTGTTTTGGCCATAACTTCTTCATTTTAAGTCCGATTTGAGCTCGGTCAAGTGCGTTAATCTCCAATTTTTATCCTCTATCACCTGGTGTTGGTCTTGGGGTGCTTCAAGGACTTGTAGCAGAAGTCATTAATTTTGAACTCCCCCGTCCGTGTCAATTGTATCCATCTCGTGCAAATTGGGGCTAACATCAATTCCGAACCATTCCTTGGAAGTATGGGATCATTGTGGAACTATTCAACAAGGTATATGGGATGGGCAGAAAAGTATATCAAATGGGGTTAGTATGTCCAACCCAGACAAAATGGGATCCAACAGCTACCCCTCTTTGTGCACTGTTTGTATACAAATAGCGTACAAAGATAAAAGGGAGTCATTTTGGACAGGCTAGAGCACTTACCTGACTTACCTAGAGGAAGAAGTGCGATGGTTGGGTCTGTCCCCGAAGTGAAAAGCAGCTTCACAGGCCGGTGGACGTGGATAATACTTTGATGTGGCATCTGAGGCTGCCTACGATGTAAAGATATTGGAGATTGAAAACCTGCAACAATGAAAGGCTTGAACTGAAAAATGGAAAAGGCCCACAACAATGATGGGCGTGAACTAAAAGTTAAAAGGCCCACAGCAACGATAGGCTCGAATTGAAAAATGGAAAAGGCCCACAACAAGATGGGTGTGAACTAAAAATTGAAAGGCCCACAACAACGATAGGCTTGAACTGAAAATGGATAGCCCACAACAACGATAGGCTTGAATTGAAAACGGATAGCCCACAACAACGATAGGCTTGAATTGAAAATGGATAGCCCACATCAACGATAGGCTTGAATTGAAAATGGATAGCCCACAACAATGATAGGCTTGAATTGAAAATGGAAATCCCACAGCAACGATAGGCTTGAACTGAAAATGGATAGCCCACAGCAACGATAGGCTTGAATTGAAAATGGATAGCTCACAGCAACGATAGGCTTGAATTGGAAACGGATAGCCCACAGCAACGATAGGCTTGAATTGAAAATGAATAGCCCACAACAACGATAGGCTTGAATTGAAAATGGATAGCCCACAACAACGATAGGCTTGAATTGAAAATGGAAAGCCCACAGCAACGATAGGCTTGAACTGAAAATGGATAGCCGACAACAACGATAGGCTTGAATTAAAAATGGATAGCCCACAACAACGATAGGCTTGAATTGAAAACGGATAGCCCACAGCAATGATAGGCTTGAATTGAAAATGGATAGCCCACAGCAACGATAGGCTTGAATTGAAAATGGATAGCCCACAGCAACGATAGGCTTGAATTGAAAACGGAAAGCCCACAGCAACGATAGGCTTAAATTGGGAAGACTTGTTGGAGACATCAAATGGTATTTGGGGAAATGCTTTAAGGAATTGGGGAGTTTGGGAAGTAACCCAATTTGAGCTCCCTCTACGAGTTCACTCAAGGAGATCGCTCTACGAGGTGACCCAAAATGGGAAAAGTTTGCCAAGTGCCAAAGGGATGCGTTTAGACTTTGGGGAAATTGCAAGGGAAGAGGTGTACAGTTGAACAAAGAAAGCTAGGATAGCTTGATGAGAAGCTTGCTGAGTATGAGCTCTTAGGATCTTCAGAGACGGCAACATTCCTGAAATTGCAGAGTATGCTGAATGTATGCAAATGATGCATGGAATGCAATGTGATGTATGCCGGGACGCATGGTGACATGTATGGCTAATGACCCAATATGAGCTGAGAGTTCATCTCCCTGCTGCTGGAGAGTTTAGATGACATCCAATTTGTTGCGGACTTTTTGTCTCTCGGGTTGGGGAGACCTTTCTACCTTTGCTGGGGAACTCCCTTTTGTGCATGAAGGGTCTGTTAAATTTAGCTTCGCCATACTGAGGAGCTTGATTTGACGTCTTCTCTGGGGATAGTGATATTTTATGGAGGTATGAGTATTCTGAGTTGGGGGACTTAATTTGTTTGGGGATTTTGAGCTTGGCCCTACTCATAAGGCAATGCTAGAAGAGCTTACTGGGGATTTAAGATGTTCTATTTAAATGTGAAATGAAGACGATGTAACATGATTAAAGAGATAAAGAAGATTTTTGCTAGTTTAATTCCATAAAACATATTTATATCATAAAAAGTGTCCTATTGTTATAATCTGATAAACAGAATCACAAGTCTTTAAAAGTATAATGTACAAATTTGATTCGAGTGTGCCGCAGGTTTGACCAAGTCTTCCACTGTTTGTAGCCGCTGTTTTTGGATGATGTTGTCTCTATCGCACAAACGGACCCTATTTGTTGTGGTCCTGATCCTTTCGGTTTCGATTGAACTGATTTCACCCTTCAAGATTTATTGTTGGCTTTGTATTTTACCCTTGATGCCCTTTCAGGTTTTCACCAAGTCCGCCTTTGTTTTCTCTTTTGTCTTTTGTTGGAGCTTTGTATTTTACCCTTGGTGCCCTTTCGGGTTTTCACCAAGTCCGCTCATTACAGGGATGAGAATCTTGTGGGGAGGTATGAGAGTTAAGCATAAAACTTTTTGACGGCGTCGCTATTCACTGGATTAGGAAGCTCATCTCCATCCATTTTGGCAAGGATCAATGCGCCTCCCGAGAATGCTTTTGTCACAACATATGGGCCTTCATAATTGGGAGTCCACTTGCCTCTATGGTCATGTTGAATTGGTAAGATCTTCTTAAGGACAAGATCACCCTCTTGAAAGCTTCTAGGCTTCACCTTTTTATTGTAATTGTTCATCATTCTCTGTTGGTATAGCTGTCCTCTGCAAACTGCTGCCAAGCGCTTGCCCTCAATTAAATTCAACTGCTCACAACGACTTTGGGCCCATTATGCTTCTTCGAGCTGAGTATCCTTAAGTACTCAGAGGGAAGGTATCTCCACTTCGACCGATAGAACTGCTTCCATGCTGTAGACCAAAGAAAATGGAGTTGCCCCGGTCGATGTACACACTGAGGTACGATAAGCATGCAAAGCATATGGTAGCTTCTCGTGCCAATCTTTGTATGTTTCAGTCATTTTTATGATAATGTTCTTGATGTTCTTGTTGGCTGCCTCGACTACTCCATTCATCTTTGAGCGATAGGGGGTTGAGTTGCGGTGTTGAATTTTATATGTTTCGCACAACCTCCCTATCATCCCGCTTGTTCTTTGTTAATGGTTTCTTGAAGTCCCATCACACAAGCCTCATATTCTGCTACATTGTTTGTACAAGGGAAGGTTAGCTTTGCCGCCATGGGAAAATGTTCGCCTTTTGGGGATATCAGGATGGCCCCAACACCGTGACCTAAGAGACTGGAGGCTCCATCGAACCACATCATCCATATGTTTGATACTTTGGCCGAAATGATGTTGATGTGCTCATCCGGGAAGCCAATAGTCATGGGCTCGTAATCTTCTAGTGCTCTGTCTGCTAGATAGTCGGCTATTGCACTTCCTTTTATGGGTTTTTGAGGTACGTAAATGATATCGTACTCTGATAAGATCAACTGCCATTTGGCGATTCTTCTAGAAATGGATGGTTTTTCCAAGAGATATTTGAGTGGATCATGCCTCGAAATCAGCCATGTGGTATGATAAAGAGTGTATTGCCTCAATCGTCTTGTTATCCAAACAAGGGCACAGCACGTCTTCTCCAAGGGTGTGTAGTTTTCTTCATTGATGGTGAACTTCGTGCTGAGGTAATAAATGGCCTGCTCCTTCTTGCTTGTAGAATCGTGTTGCCCTAAGACACAACCCATTGCTGACTCCTGAATGGTCAAGTATAAGATTAGAGGTCTATCCGGTACTGGTGGGACCAAAACAGGTGGATTGGACAGATATTGTTTGATCCTATCAAAAGCTTCTTGACACTTGTCATTCCAAATTTTTGGATTGTTCTTCCGTAAAGTCTTGAAAATGGCTTCACATGTGGTTGTCAATTGGGAAACGAATCGGGTAATGTAATTTAGTCGCCCTAGGAATCCCCTAACTTCCTTGATGGTCCGTGGTGGCGGCATTTCTTGGATAGCTCGAATTTTATCTGGATCGATTTCAACTCCTTTTTGCCTCACAATGAAACCCAACAGTTTTCCCGACATGGCTCCGAAAGTGCACTTTTCGGGGTTCAATTTCAGCTGATATTTTCGTAGCCTATTGAAGAGCTTGCGGAGTACTTCGATATGATCTTCAGTACTTTGTGATTTGTCTATCATGTCGTCCACATATACTTCGACTTCCTTATGCATCATGTCATGGAATAGGGTCACCATGACTCGCTGATAGGTTTCCCCTGCGTTCCTCAGACCAAAAGGCATCACATTATAGCAGAAAGTGCCCCAAAGTGTCATGAATGTGGTCCTCTCTTTGTGTTCGGGGGCCATACGAATTTGATTATAGCCCGAGAAACCATCCATGAAGGAGAATAGGGCATGTTTTGCTGTATTATCCACTAAGGTGTCAATACGAGGAAGTGGGAAGTTGTCTTTCGGACTGGCCCAGTTCAGATCTCTATAGTCGACACACATGTGTACTTTGCCTCCTTTCTTCGGTACTGGTACAACATTGGCCACCCATTCTGGATAGTGGGAGACACTTAGGAAACATGCATCCCATTGCTTTTTGACTTCTTCTTTAATCTTCAGTATCATTTCTGGTCTCATTCTTCTCAATTTCTGCTGAACTGGCTTGCATTCCGGCCTCACTGGTATGTGATGCTGCACTATATCTGTGTCTAATCCGGGTATATCTTGGTATGACCATGCAAAAATGACAATGCAGCTTCTTAACAGCTCGATTAACTTCTTCCTGATGTCGGTAGCTATCAAAGACTCCACCCTCAATTCTTTTGGTTTGGCTGTCGTCCCCAAGTTCACTGTTTCTACTGGGTCTTCACTTGGAATGGATAAACGGTCTTCCCTTTCCAATAGGCGTATAATCTCCCCTGGTAGCTCAGGTGTCTCCTCTACCTCATTCTCGTCAGCTTCAAACACGGGCTGCTCCCAGTTTGGACTTTGGTCAAACCTTTGGCATCTCGTTTCGCCTTCGCATACTATGTTTTCATTGACATTGCGATACCTGCTTATAAGAAAATGACAAGTTGGTAACCAAATATGATATGCATATGTTATGAATGGAATGCACCATGAAAGATTTTGCAAAACACATTTTATTGCAAGGTTTAAGGAAAAGCAAATGTTCACAGCTTCAAAGTACATTAAAATAGAATACACTAAATCCCAGCGACCCGTAAGCATTACATTATGGGGAGGTCCAGGCTGGTCCAATTGTTCAATGGCTGGTTAGGATCCTCTCACACTAACTGAACCATCTCGCTTGGTGCATGCTCATTTGTGTCCAATACGGCTACAGTCCCCGTCTTGGGCTCAGGTTGGCTCTTATGGATAAACCCTCCACTCCGGAATGTAACATTCAAGGGGGGAAGCTTCTCCTTTCTTCAGGTACTGGTCTTTTCCGCAACCTTGCCATTCTGATTTCCCCCTTCTTGGTAGCTTCCCTTTGTCTGTCAGCTTTTGTAGGGACGTAGCCTAGCCCAAACTTTTCGATATTTTCTCGGATGGTCAGGGGTTTCTGAATCCCTTGAGCTGTCAGGCCTAATCCTTGGCCCGGTTTGTACCCCTGTTTGATCATAGTGGCTGCAACCATTTTTGCTGCCTTCGAGAGACGATGGTCCAGGGCGAAGCGACATTCACCATCTCAAAAGCCCGATAGGAGCATTCTGGCACATCTTCGTTGCTTTCAATATAAGGAACTGATGTCGGTTTGGTGACGAGGAAACTTGTCTCTCCAGAGATGCAGATGAGCTGATCCCCCATTACAAACTTCATCTTCTGGTGGAGACTTGATGGCACCGCTCCTGCCATGTGGATCCAGGGTCTTCCCAACAAACAACTGTAATAGGGTGTGATGTCCATCACCTGAAATTCCACTGTAAAAGTAGTTGGCCCAATCATGAGCGGAATATCCAGAGTTCCCACCACGTCACGCTTTCCTCCATCGAATGCTCGTACTTTCATCGTACAAGGATGCATATAGGATGCGTCGATTGGAAGTTGCTGCAGTATATGCAAGGGCATAATGTTCAAGGCAGAGCCGTTGTCAATGAGTACTCGGGCTATGGTATGCTCCTTACATTTGACTGTAATGTGTAGAGCTTTTATGTGCCCCTTTCCTTCTTGGGGTAGCTCGTCATCTCCAAAGCTAATGACGTTGTTCATGATGAAGTTACTAGCGATTCCATCAACATTTGCCACTGAGACGGTCGGTGGAACGTAGGCTTGGCTTAGAACTTTCAGCAGTGCTTCCCAGTGAGGTTGGGAATCCATCATTAATGAGAGCAAGGAGATGCGAGCCGGTTGTCGACTTAGTTAATCCACAATATTATAATCGCTTTGCTTCATGAGTTTCAGAAATTCTGTGGTCACTTCTTTAGTGATTGGTGTTTCTTTCCTCATTGCCTCCAGTGTTGGCCCAATGTTTGGTTCTACAGCTTTTTCCTTCTTTGCTTTGTCAGCCATATCAGGGGCATATGCCCGACCGCTCCTGGTCTTCTTTTATGCTGCGGCGGCTCCCTGGACTACTTCACAACTGTAGTTCCATGGGACTGCCTTATCAGTCTTATAAGGGAAAGGAGCAGGAACACCTATGGTGAGAGGTGCAATTCCATGCGGTAGTTGTGGGATTTCGGTTCTCCCCCCCCCTTGTCTGGCATGAGACTTGAGGCATGGATAGTGAGAGGCTTGATTCCATGTGGCAGTAGCGGGATCCCCGGAGCCTTAACATTTAAGGTAAGGGGTGTTGGCACCCATGGCAATTTGTATGGATCATCTCCTTGGATCATGTGGCTTTGGTTATCCGTTCCTCCTCTTGAGAATTCGATCATCCTTTGGTCCATGAGCTTTTGTACTATGCCAGCAAACTCGCTACAGTGTTCGATGTCATGCCCCCGTAACATTTGTGATAAAGGCATTCTTTCTCCAACTCTATCCCCTTCTCTATCTTCAATGTGTCGGGAGCAAGTATATATCCATATTCCTGCAGCAGGTTAAACAAATAGCTTTTCTCCATTTGTATTTGTGAAACTTTCTCTAGCCGTCCTTCTGTTGTGATACTGGCCATGTCATGGGAATGTTCTGGAAGCGGATTACTGTTCACATTTGGTGTCCCAGTCAGTGCAGAAAAATCCAGCCACTTTGCATCCTTCAATGCCTAAACCTTCCTTTTGAATCTTATACAATTCTCGATATCATGTCCAGCTATACCTGCGTGATATTCACACCTGGCATCCGGTTTGTACCAGGCCGGGGGAGGAGATCTTATTTCTCCCAAGGGTATAGGAGTTACCATCCTTGCTTCTAAAAGCTTGGGGTATAATTCAGCATAAGTCATTGGAATCGGGTCAAACTCTTGTTGTGGTCGACGAGAAGCCTGATTCGCTCCTCCTTTCAACATGTGTCTTAACTCGTGTTTTCTATCTCAAATAGAACCAAAAGTGGTAGATGAAGCTCTTCAGGATTTGAATTGGGTAGAAGCCATACAAGAAGAGCTGAATCAATTTAAGAGAAATAATGTGTGGACTCTAGTACCAAGGCCTAAGTCTTAGCAAGTCATTGGAGTTAAATGGGTTTTCCGGAACAAGCTTGATACAGATGGAATTGTAATCCGGAACAGAGCCAGACTGGTAGCCAAAAGATATCGTCAAGAAGAAGGAATAGACTATGATGAGACCTTTGCTCTGGTGGAAAGACTTGAGGCAATCCAAATGTTTCTGGCGTATGCTTCATATGAAAACTTCATAGTTTATCAAATGGACGTCAAGAGTGCATTCCTGAATGGAGATCTTCAAGAGGAGGTGTACGTTGAACAACTTCCAGGTTTCATTGAACCCAAGGCTAGACATCTAGTTTACAAACTAAGGAAAGCCTTGTATGGATTGAAGCAAGCTCCAAGAGCCTGGTACGACACACTTTCGGAATTCTTACTTGCTCACAACTTTCAAAAAGGGAAGATTGACACCACGCTATTCTTACGGAAAGAGAAAGGACATACTCTAATCGTACAGATATACGTGGATGATATCATTTTCGGATCAACTAATCCGAAACTTTGTGATGAATTCGCCAAGTTGATGACTGGCAAGTTTGAGATGAGTATGATGGGGGAACTATCCTACTTCCTTGGGATCGAAGTCAAACAACTGAAGGAAGGGACCTTCATAAACCAAGCTAAGTATACTCGCGACTTAATCAAGAAGTTTGGTATGGAAGGTTCGTCTCCCGTCAAAACTCCAATGCCAGTCAATGCCAAGTTAGACCCAGATGTTGATGGCAAATCAGTGAATGTGACTGAGTACAAAGGGATGATTGGATCCTTGCTGTATCTTATAGCAAGTCACTCGGACATAATGTTTGCAACCTGCATCTGCGCAAGATATCAGGCGAATCCCAAAGAGTCACATATGCTTCATGTAAAACGGATATTAAGGTATCTCAAAGGGACAATTAATTTGGGACTACGGTACCCCGAAAAGAGTCCAACTTAAATGCTTACTCCGGATATTAGATGTTGATTTTGCTGGAGTGTCGCGTAGATGGGAAAGCACCGGTGATGCATGCCCCGATTCCGCCTTTGAAGCAGTTGATCTCTTGGTTCGGTAAGAAGCGAGGTCGAAGTATCGCCGCCTACTGCTTGAGCGGAATATATAGGCTGGCGGGGATTCTTTGCGCACGGCTATACCGGATGCAAAGTCGACTTGCGAGTACGGCCCCGACATGACATCTGATTTCGCTCTGCTGTGACATTCAGTCTTGTTCTTTATCCGTGATAATCTGATAAATGCATCGAAAGACAAAACATTTTGAGTTAGGCGTCATTTAGATTCCCGATCATATTCTTAAAAAGCCATTATCCTGGAACATGTTCTTTTGAAGATCAGCTAGGCGGATATACTTACAAAGCCTATTTGATGTAAGATTTTCTGAGCTTAGCTACTCAAATTAGGTATGGTGACTTTTACGCATAGCCTCTCACTGTTATCCGTAATGTAGTTATTTGGTAATGCTTTGTGCTTTTATTGATAGTAGTAGATACATCTTGATCTTAATGATGATCATACTTCTTACATGCAAGGTCTTCGTACTTTGATGATACTTGACTTAAGCCAATTGGGAGATCTTGCATTTCCCGTGAATCGTTTAGCAGGCTTATGATTAAAGTTTATATGATTAATCTCATTAGTTTCATGATCTTAATTTCCCCTGATCACCACATGACAAATGCTTTGTTCATTTAGATTACTACATTAACATGTATAGTTGAAGAAATGAAATGGTTTAGCTCGGAATGCCTGGTGGATGAATACCTGATGCTGAGTACGATCAACTTACGAAGTATAGTTTCCTAAAAAGATAGACCGTGCTAAATTTCTTTAAGCCGAAAGTGCCACGAGGGATTGCACGATTCACGGGGGAGAAAATGCTTTATAAATTTTTAAATAATACTAGTATATGTCTCATGACCTCTTTCTGCCTTTATTCGAGGAGCCCATGGGTGATTTATGCCCTGAATATGTCTAGGATACTCCCTAAGCTTCATACATTGCCTCCTTTAATATTGCCCCAATATGTCTCAAATACTCCCTCTACGAACCTTTACTTCCGGATACGGTTGGACGTCATTGTTGGAAACGAGAATTGCGGCATGCTTGGATGTTTTTCTTGACCATGCATTTTAATCGGATAATCAGCTGTACTTTTGACATGTGTCCACATTTCCTCATTTTCACTCATGAATCCTAGTTTGGTCAAATCATATGATTTTTAGTAATCTTGTCTAATACTCGTTTACTTGGACGGTTGTTATGTTTGGCTTTATATGAGCTTACTTGTTATTTATTATCCACCTTATGTACTGATTCATTGTAACTGATCATTCTCTAGTATGTATGTCTATTTCATTGTTTGTAATGCATAGGTTACATTTCCACTCATTAGTTCGGATTATATGGCTAACTACTGCCTGTTTTCTCCTATCTGTCTTAATCTTACTTGTTTTGCTTTTGTACTTTCGAGTTTATTTGTGAAGCTACGAGTTGAGATTTTCTTTGCAACCTATCGATAAATCTAGTCCATAGTCTTGGATTTGAAGTGTTGTGGTCTTCTCTTCTCTTCGACTTAATGACAGCAAAGGAATCTACTTTTCTCTCACCACACTCATTACTACGGACACGATCTACTTTTCATCCAGGATACTCGTCACTCGGCTATCGCGGGTTACGGATGATTGTGGGTTGATTCCTCAGGACTCGACTTCTGTCAAATTGCGATAATCCATGTCTTATATTATATCGTGTGCTTTTGAGGAGGAATAATGATGATTCATTAAATGCATGTCTCGGATGCACACATTTCCCCTGGAAGGCAAACAGCGGCACCCTTACTTGGTCGGCCGTCTCCCGTCATCTTTTAATTCGGAAGCGCATCGATATTAAGACTAATGACATCATCATATCAAGCGGTTTATTGTTTCACTCGCCACATTCCCAGACCCGCGACATTTCGGACTCGGTCTTATATATTGCAGTCGTTTCCGAAGCACGGGTGTTACTCTTTCAGTCCTGGGCTCTCGTTGCTCCTTGATTCCCCAAAACCTCGCCTTCCCTCTCGCCTTTAGCTTTCATCTGCAATGGCACCAGAACCTCTCTTTCCGGCGTTAATCCCGGCCATCGGTCGATTGGACCGTGTCTCCCAGCCTCCGGACTAGTTTTTCCATATTCGCCCTCTTTTAGAAGCCTCTCGCGTGCTCGACTTGATCTCGAATCCTGGCGATCTTCTTATAGGCGACATTCTGGAGTTCTGCCAACGGATCCGCTATGTCCCACCGACTCCATCGTCTCTGATGTTGGTTGTGAATCCATCCTCATTACCCCCGCGTTCTCCGCGCTGCTCTCAATCACCCCCGTTGAACCCCAACACTGATGCTGATCCCATGGCAGCTTCCATGGGTTGCACCTATAAAGGCAAGGAATACAAGGTGAAGTCCTTCGAAGATCATTGTCCCTGTATGGCGACCGTACGAATCGATGTTTCTGGCTTGCACGTCGCTCTGGACTCGTTCCGTACGATCTTCTTACGGCCATGTGCGGCATTTTCGTAGGTCTTCGGATGGATTAGGGGACGTTTTTGTTAAGATTGCTGCGAGAATGGACCCAAGAACCGTTCCTTCGGGCGGCATTCTAAGCATTGTCTCCGACATCTTCATCCGGACCATTTCGCCAGCTACGTCTTTGTTTCATTTCCTCCGACTTATTACCTTCGCTATCTTACGCCTAATAGGAACATGACGCCGTCGTCCCTCTGCGACTCTCCGCCTTCTCCTTGCCGCGGAACAACAAGGCGATTCGTTGGTGACCCTCAAACACCATGCCGGTGGCGTCGGCTCGGCTCACCGATCCTCCCGGATTCGGTCGTTCTCACACCCTCATTTCGGGCCTCCACCTGGCATCCCCGTGCCGAACCCTCAAGGTTGCGGGGGCAATCTGTGTAGTGCCCTAGGAATTTCCTCGGCCCCTTACTCGCGAGGATGTCCCCCCTCCCTCATTGCATTGGTTCTTTGCCTGGGTTGACCCTTGGCATTCTTCCGTGGCTGCTGCGATGTCCGAGAAATCTATCCGGAGAGCTCCTTTGCCTCCCTACGTCGACGGGAGATTACCTTGACCATCTCTCCTGAGCACATTGACGGATATTTGGCCTCTGTTTAGCCTTACCGACCTTGCCTCCATTCACGACACCGATCTCCGGGTGTTTTCACTCGCCATGTTTTAATCCCGGAGACCATGATCATCGGAATTTGGACCAGGGCTTTCTTAAAGTGGCCTCCATTCCGGATGTGCCATTCATTAACCCCTCAGCCCGGTCCATCGCACGGAGTCCTTCCCTGTAGGGTTGGACCTTCTTCTCCTAACGATGCCATTCCCGTTGTTGACCTGTGCGAGTCAAGGCGGGTCATTAGCTCCGGATGCCTCTTGCTCCGGATGCCCTGCTGCTGCTGCGATACTCTGTGGACTCCTCCGCCAGCGCACTCCTGCTCCTATTAATGCGGGGAGTCCTCCAAAGCTCGGAGTTGGCCCTTGGCGTGCTTCCGCACGGTCCACTCCGACGTTGTCTCTCCGCCCGGTGGGCCGCCACGCCCAAGCTCGCCAGCGCCCAAATATCCGCCATCGCCGCCAAGGTTGATGCTCTTGGCGTGACTCCTCATCCCCCCGGAAGCTCTTCCACCTCCTGGCACGAGGAAGATGGACCTGTTCGCCTCGTCGAGTCACTCCTTGTCTACCTCCTTCGCGGACCTGGTGCACCCACGATGGCTCGCCCTCCCGTTGCTCCCCGGCGCGCATGGCCAAGAGGGAGAGAGTGTCGTCGATCCTACACTCCTCTGCATTCACCGCCACCTCGCTCGTCCCGAGAAGCGGCCTGCCTCTTCATTGCTTCGGGGAGTTCAAATCCCCAAATGCTAGCCACTTCTCTCGGACGAGCTCCTCGTTGCTGGCTCTTCCTCCATCCTCTCCGTCCCTGGTTGACACCCGCCAGTCGTGCGCGAGCGTGTGACCCTCTTGATGCGGATGGAAGCGTGCGTAAGGTAATGCTTTCGTATGCTTTGCGTCTTCTTAGGAAGAAGATGTCTCTCGGACTGTACCCCTTCTCCCCGAGACGACATTCGGACCCTTTGTTCGGAGAAAGGCCTCTTCTACAACAGATGACATTGACAACTTCTACGGGCTGCTAAAAATGGAGATGAGGCTGTTTCCGTCTACGGGCTAAGGATGGCCACTTGTTTGAAGTTACGTCGTCTTTGGAATGAGGGCTATCTTCCCGGTATAAATATCATTCGATCCTTTATCGAAGGAAATGGTGAGGATAGCAAGCCATGGAGAACTCTCTCAGCTATCCTCATTTCATCTACAGGATCATGTCGCCACATTTCATGATGGGTGCTCTTCATGATTCGATCTAAGAAGATGATTACGATTGATTACTTGTCAGTTGTAGAGTAGTATGTAAGAAAGAATCAATGGGAACCATTTGTGTCTCGGAGTTGGTGAAGTGTGAAGAAAGCCGGATTATATGAAAAGTTGGGCATCACTCCTTTGAGACCAAGCCAGAAGGTGAAGGCGACATTCGGGGAGCAAGCAAGTGCCACAACGACCAGGATAGAGATAGGCTGCGGAGCCTTTGTGCGTTACTTCATCAAGTCATTCTTAAGTGTGGACAAATCTTGGAGCCAACACACCACTTATTCGATGAAAGCGGACAATGGAGCTTAGAGAAAGCGACAACAATGATCTTGAAGTATAGTAAGCCTTATGTACCTTAATGAAAATCTTGTATAAAGGCTGAATTGTATTACATTTTGATAAATGAAAAGGTTGTGATGTGTATTCCGTATGTTATCTTTTTGCGCTTAGGCAGATCAGATTATAAAGGGTTTGGGCATATCCATAATTGGGGAGATTGTTGGATCAAGCCCCGGAATTTGGATAATCTTTGTTAAAGCCCTATGTAATTTGATTTGAGATCTTTTGTGTTTCTTTGATCATTGTAGAAGATATGTTATTAATCCCGGAGATACACTCGTGAGAGCAAAGCTAAGGACGGGATACATAATCCTAATCCGGACAAGAGTGAGTGTCGTCAAACACTTGGTAAATAACCAAGTCACCAATACATACGGAATAAGGAACATTCGTGCGGACTAAGAACTTAAAAGCTACGGATTACGGAATCGCTCTTAATATCTCAAACGGACTAAGTCAAGCGATGCGGAGTAAGAATCTTGGTCCACAAGGTCGCACGAAGTAAAAGAGTCGACACGAAGCTAAAAAGTTAAGTCTTCCACTCAAGTGAACTAAAATAAAGAAGACACGGAGTAAGGCATCCAGTCTTCCATGCATACGGAGTAAGGAAGTACTAATGCGGAATAAGGACCCGAGTCTTTATTCGCATGGAGTAAGGAATCCGGACCACTCACTCATGCGGAGTAAGGATGTCTTTAGTATGGAGTAAGCCATCTGATCCTTTAGACTCACACGGAGTAAGGAACATACATACGGAGTAAGGAACTTACATACGGAGTAAGGAACTTACATACGGAGTATGGAACTTACATACGGAGTAAGGAACTTACATACGGAGTAAGGAACTTACATACGGAGTAAGGAACTTACATGTGGAGTACGGAAGCGCTGATACGGAATAAACACTCTGACCTTCTCATTCATACGGAGTAAAAGGAAGCGCACACGGACTAAGGATTCCGATACCAAATAGATACGGAGTAATCAACCAGCGACACGGAGTAAGGTTCGAGCTTCATTAGCAACGGAGTAAGGAAAATTACCCCGGACCAAGAAGATCTTCTTGACTTACCACATTTAAAGTTATCATCTCGTGGTGTCCCAATGTAAGACAAACTTGTTGAGAACTTGAAGAATCTTACACGTGGATCACCTGGATATGTGGACACAACTTTAATTATACTTGGGAACTCACAATGGCACTTATACTCTTCGAACCCAAGATCTTGAGCTCCACGGGCCGCGCGATCAAGGCGGAGAGATTACAGGAATAGTTAGTCTTGAATGCATTCCCGAACTACAAGTTCCAAGGTTGTCTTTTAGGAATGTTTTGTATAAATATTCATACTTGTATATTTGAAAAAAAGTGTGAGCGAGCCTGAATCGACCCTGTGTATGCACAAGAGCTCAAAAGAAAATATAGGTTAGTGTGTGAATGCTTTTGTAAACGAGTGTAAAAGAGTTTGCTTCTATTTTGTTGTATTTATCTTTTGATAATAAAACAAAATACTTCCTTATCTGGTTATCTTCCGGATGATTCTTTTACTTAACTAGATAAGTGTTGTGTCATAAGCGAATCAAAAGAGTTTCGATAAAAGCCTATTCCCCCCCCCCTCCTAGGCTCTAAGGGACCATCACATCTTGTTTATGATGTGATGTATGTATGAATGTTTGACTCATTGTATGCATAATAATATATGGGAAAGTACGGGATTACCCTTGATGTATGATTGTACGGGGTTGCATATTTGAGACAACGACCGTGGTGTAGTCTCCATTGGTGCTTGGTTACCAACCCTTGACTATCGGTGCGGGCAAGGGGAAGTCATGTTCCTAGTTTCGGGTTCCCCTGGAATTTGGGGGCGTGACAGGATGAGGATTCCATCATTCATTTGTTTAACTTCTATCCCAAGAAAATACGTTAATTCTCCCATTATGCTCATTTCAAATTTGCCGGTCATCAACTTTGCAAATTCTTCACAAGCTTCGGATTTGATGATCCGAAAATGATGTCATCCACATAGATTTGTACGATCAGATAGTGATCTTTCTCTTTCCTAGAAATAGAGTGGTGTCTATCTTTCCTTTCCTAAAATTGTGTTCGAGCAAGAATTCGACGAGTGTGTCGTACCGAGGCCCTTGGAGCTTGCTTCGGTCCGTCAAAGCTTTCCGTAGCTTTTAAACCATATGTTCATCCTTGTATTCAACGAAGCCCGGAGGTTGTTCTACATAAACCTCTTCTTGAAGATCTCCATTCAAAAATGCGCTTTTGATGTCCATTTGATAAACTTTGAAGTTTTCGTATGAAGCATACGCCAAGAACATGCGGATCGCCTCAAGTCGAGCTACGGGAGCAAAGGTCTCGTCATAGTCAATGCCTTCTTCTTGACGGTATCCTTTGGCTACCGATGGCTTTTGTTCTAGATGACTATTCCATCGATATCTAATTTATTCCGAAACACCCATTTAACTCCTATGACTTGTTGCGACCTGGGCCTTGGTACTAAAGTCCACACTTTGTTCCTCTTGGGGCGATTAAGCTCTTCTTGCATAGCGTCTATTCAGTTTGAGTCTTGGAAGTCTTCATCCATGACCTTTGGCTCTATCTATGATAAGAAACATGAGTAGAGGCATAGATTAGAAGTGGCTGCCCTCGTCCTTACTCCAACAGTAGGATCACCGGTCACTTGTTTTGATGGGTGGTTTCGAGTCCACCTATAGTTCTGCACAAGTGGTGGTGAGTAGTGAATGATTTGAAGCTCTGCCAGATTGGGTGGATTTTGTATATCAGCTGGTTGAGCTTCTTTTGGACTGTTACATCCGTATGATGAATAGTCTCATAAGCACCGGGAAGCATTTCAGCACTATTACTTTCGGTATGTATAGGTCCGGACGGACTAGAAAGCTCTCCAGAGTTATGGATTTCCATGACAAGTTCTCCGGAGTTAAGTGGAAGTCCTGAGTCCAAATCTTCGAAGCATCATCGGTAACATTTCTTGCCTCACTGGTCTTGGGTGATCCATCGAGTATTGAGACGGTACATGTCGAGGCCGAGAATAGTCAATTGAGTCCATGTGATCCTGCGTAATTTGACTTGAAGATCCAACACTTGGCCAGTCAAGGTTAGATTCATCAAAATTAACATGGATAGATTCTTCAACCGTAAAATGTTTTCTATTGAAAATACGATAAGCCTGTTTGTGCGGCAGTATCCGACAAAGATCCCGTCATCGGATTTTGGCTCAAATTTACTCCGAGCCTCTTTGCGTTTGTTTAACACATGCGGGCACACCCAAAGGCTTTGAAATGAGAGATTGATGGCTTTACGCCTCTCCACATCTCATAAGGTGTTTTCATGGTAATCTTATTGATAAGAGTTACGTTACGCACATAGCATGCGGTGGACATAGCTCCGACCCGTAAGACGAGAGGAAGCTTTGCCCCTGCTTAGCATGGATCTACTAGCTTCGACTAACGTGCGATTCTTACGCTCGGCCAACTCCATTTTATTGTGGAGTCCTGAGTGCGATGAAGTCATCTTTGAATGCCCTTTTTAGAACAATAGGACCTCATATCCGAAAAATCAAACTCGGTACCATGATCACTCCGATGCACTTAATGCTCGGTATTGGTAATCTAGATCCGTATTGGATTTCTCCGTATTGGTTCTAGACACCGTATTGATTAACAATATGGAAGTACAAGTAAAACCTACATACATATACATATATGTAGTCAATCTCTACAGCTGAAACCTTGTTGGATCTAATCCGTATTGGAGCATAAACTAAGTATTGGTTTAAGATGCCGTATTGGTTAACGGTATGGAAACATATACGAGATATTTATATGTTAACACACATATAAATATATATATATATATATAAGAGGGAGAAGAAGAGATACATACTTACACATATATACAAGTAAATATATATATATATATATATATATATATAACTATATATACTTACATCTTTGGATAAGGATCCGGGGATTAGGGAGGAAGAACAAGAATAACTACTCCATTAATAATTTTGTAAACATGTTATAATTTGTATATCACTTTTGAAAGAAAAGAAGAAGGGAGGAGAGAGGAGCTTCAGAGAGAAGCTTCCTTCATACACTTGTGGAAGATGCTTCAAGGAGAAGTAATCTTCCTTTGGAAGAGAGGGGAGAGAGAGCCTAAAGAGAAGGGAGAGCCTCCCTCTCTAAAAGCCTATGATCTAAAAACTTGTGAGGAAAAACTTATGTCCCTGAAACCCTTTGGAGGAAGGGGGAGGATGTCTCCTTAAATAGTCGAGGAGGAGGCTTCTAGAAAAGAAAGGGTAAAATTAGAATTTGACTTTTTTTTACATAAATGCCACGTGGGCAATGAACGATAAAATGAAACCTTGGGCTTGGGTCTTCGCGTCTTGGGCCGCCATGCATGGGCCTTGATGGGCTTGGGATGAGCTGGGTGGACCTTAGAGGTTTGTGGATTTTGCTTTGAGTTGGGCTTTGGGCCTTTATGTAATTGATTTGGGCCGGAGCCAATATTGCATATGAAATTTGGACCGCGTCTGGATGGGCCTTTGAAGCCGGGCCTAAAAATGAAAACACGATCTTTGGAAATGGGCTGTTGTGAGAGGGCCATTTGGAAGATGGATTGTCATTTGGATGGGCCATTGGGAATGGGCCGACTTCTTTTGTTCGCCTTTGAATGTTGAACATGGGCCGTTGGGATTGGGCCATAGTTGGATTTTTCGCAAACCCACGGCGATCAACGGATTTGATGAATGCTCATTAAGCACCGTTTGAGCTTAATAAGGTATAGTCATTACGACCGACTACACACGATTTTGGTGTGGATGTTTAACGTCTTGTATGAGGATAGAGGAATTGATGTTGAATTTGTACATATTCCTCTTTGATTTGGCAAATTGCAAGTTGATATTGGCTAAAGGCTTTTTGGGCTTGAATAATTTTAAACATGTCATTTGTAGATTGGGCCTGGTCGAGTTGGAACAAGGCAAAGGATTGTAGGGCTTCGAAGATGGGGTTGTTGGAATATTGTTTTGCAATAGAATCCTTAAAACGGGACATTTTAAGGGCATATGGGGAAGGATTCAGAGGAAAAATGCCAAATGGAAGAGAAGGTGGTGAGTTGGTAGAATACATAGGAGGTTGGAAAAACCTTGGAAAAGTCTGGCAAGGGAATTTATTATTTGAGGTGTTGGCAGCATAAATATGTTGGTTTGGAAGGTTTTCATGGAGATAGTAAGGAAGGTAAGGATCATGAGATAGAATGTGATTTTTTTTGGGTGGAGAGATAATTTTTGGTAGACTTTGGCAAGGGTTATTCTCATTCGAAGTTCCTACCTGGATAAAGGGTTCTGGGAATTGTCCAGAATAGGGTAAGAATTCCTTTGTAAATGGATTATATGTGGTAAGAGGCACAAGAGGCTCCATGGGTTATTTCTTTGGAGATGTTTCTGGAGATGATATATGCCAGGCTTCAGCAGAGGGTTCAGGGGATGAAATATGTTGAATCGGGGGATAAGGAGAAGGTTTTTGGTGAATTTGGCTGGGTCTTAACCTTGGATGGAAATGAAGATATTGGAATCAAGGAGGCTAGTTTGGTTCTTTTATTGGTGGATTTGTTGATAAAAGAAAGAACACCATTAGAGCGAATAAGGATACCATTGTTGGAGGCATAGGCATTCTTATGTGCATATAGGGGGAGATGATAAGGAGATGGAGGAGATGTCATTGGTGCCTTCATCTTTTGATCTTTGTATGGACAAGGATTGGGGGAATTGTGTTTGATATTAGGAGATGGGATATAATGAGGGGAAGAAAGATTTGGACCTTTCATTCGTTCATCCCCAGGCATATTTGATGAATTGGCATCCGGGATTTCATTATTATGGGGAGAAGGAGGTTGTGTTTGGATACAAGGCTCGGATGGAGGAATAAACTCATGCGTAGGGGGATATTGTGAGATCAATAAAGCATGGTTTCCCAACCCCAATACAATTTGCATGTTGGTTTTTTGAAGATTGGAGCTTGTAGATTTTTCGACCCATGGGAATATAGGAAGCAAGAAGACTTTTGAGAATGGAAGAGGGTGAATGTGAGTAATGGTGGGAGTAAGGTTGGAATAACGAGTCCTTGGACTTCAACAATTTATAGAGCGGAGGAATCATACCTTGGTAGCATCGGTGGTCAATAATTCGGCCTTGGATTCTCCATTTTGATGTAATTTTTGGGATATTATTATTGGATGCTTGCCTTTGGAAACAAGCCTTGATTCCCTGCGGGGATTATTGAATAGCCTACAAGGAATTGTTACTTTGAAAGACATTTTGTCTTTCGTCTTTGTGAATGCTTTGGTAATGGAATCTTTTGCATAAATTATTTAGGGTTATTTGTTTGTAATAATGGAGATACTTGATTGGATGCACCCGACGAGGAATTCTTTTATTAAATAATTTAATAATATAATGGTGAAAAGTGTTGAATTGACGTTTTTTGTAGGGACGCACTTTTGTCATTTATAGAAAAATTATATATTGCGGAAAGAGAAAGATTATTATTACGAAGTGAGAAAATCATAGTGAAGAGATAAAATAATCATGTAGCTTTTGAATTTAGAAATGTAAATTTGAGAGTAAAAGCGGGGTATGTTACATTTGTCAATGTAAAAGACAAAATGATTATTCTTTTGGAAAAATATTATGAATTTATATTTATAATAATATATGTGAATGGTGGATCCAATTAAATTTATTTTATAAATAAAATAAGATTTGTAATAAGAAAATGTACCTTGGAGCGAATCTTACCTCGAGAGCGAATCTTACTTTGGATTCTTCTTTTGGTAATGTCTTCTTTGGATGCTCTTTGTGGGGTGACGTAGTAAAAGGCATCATTGGATACCGCTTTGAAAGATGCTTTGACAGGTATGTTTGGAATGATGTTCTTTTGTCCATTATGAGGAAAACATAGAATATATAATGATGATGAATCTCATGATGATTCGTGGAAAAGATGTGAGCAATTATGGTGAATTGGACTCTGTGTTGATCATAATGAAAAAAATGAAAAAACAAAGTAAAAGTGAGAATATATGCTTGTGACAAATAATATAATATGATATTGTTGAAAGAATATTTTACATTTAATGGAAACATTATCGAAGTAATACATGAATAATGGTTTTCAAAAATTTATTTAGAATTAATTTTTGAGGTAGGTAAATAATAGAGCTGCATAACAATTGGAAAATGTAAAATAGGGAAATGAAACATCAAAATTGCACTTTGAAGAGAAATAGAAAGTAACATGTAATTTGCGGTAGAAAATGGAATTATTTGAATTGATGAAGAAGATAAATCTTCTATAGAGGACGAGACAATTTCCAAGGAAGAGGATATCACTTTTTGGGAAATGTGTCCTTAATTTCAAGAGTTGATTCCTTATTATTTTCAAAAGAGAGATATGTCATTTTTTGGTTCGATCTTTGGAGTATAATTAAAGAAAGGATAATCAATTTTATGTTCATTTGCATAAATTTCAAACCATTGGAAAAAAGGAATTTGAATTTGTTTTGAACTAAGATCCGAATAAAATTCTATTTGGATTTTTTGCTTATTATTTTAAAAATTGTTAAAAAACCAAAAATGTTTATCGGTATTATCAATTGAATAGAATTCATCATGTAAATATTTTTTGTCTATACTAAAAGTGTTTGTAAGAGATTGGATTTTTTGAATAAGAAATATGATTATATGTAAAAGGATATTTGATAGAATATTTTGAAGCATAAATTAGAAACCAATCAAAAAAGAAAGGTGTAGGTTCATACGTTTGTATAAATGAATCATATTCTTCTAGAATTGTAAAGAGTTTGTTCGAAAGATTTTTGAAAAACCATGTACATTTGAAAAGATTATAATTTGTATAAAATTCATCATATGCTTCTTCACAAATTTCTTTTAATTTAATTTTAAAATTAGTTTGTAAATTTTTTGAAGTATTGTTAGGAAACGAAAAAGAAGGAATTGAAAGTGTAGGAAGACAAGGAGTTGGAAACATGATGAGTGAAAATCTTCCCCCTATCCCTTTACCCGTTCAGGTAATTTATTATCTTTGTTAGGTTTTTTAATATTTAACCAAAATAACATAATCAACACAATACTTACAATAAAGGAATCTAAAAGTAAAAGTAAAGGAATCTACCTTTTAGAAAAAGCAAAATGAAAAGAATCTACTTTTAAAAAAGTAATGATGATGCGTTTTAAAAGTAAAAGAAAAGTAAACACAATAATAATAAAAGACAATTTAGAATTATAGAGGTGAGACACGGACGTGGAACACAATAAGAAAACATAATTAAACAATCAATATTAAGCACAATATAACACAACAATATAACACAACAATATAACACAACGGTAAAAGAGACATATAAGCACAAAATCCAATAACTTAAGTGTGTGACGATGGTTCTTGCCGCCCAATGAAGGACCTCAAAGTAGGTGATAACCCAAACTATAATAACTTTACCTTGATCATAAATCACGGTGGTGGATGGAGTCTTAGTAAGTTGCACGCCCAATGAAGGACCTCAAAGCTAAACAATAGACTATTCTTTGCACGCCCAATTATGGACTTCAAAGCAATACCGCACGCCCAATTAAGGACCTCAAAGTAATGCTTGCATGCCCAAAGATAGACCTCAAAGCAATCATGGCGAAGGTAATCGAAGACATCAAACGGTCAATGGTGTAGAGTAAAAGGTCAGGCCGGTACGTTGGCATAACTCAAAATAAGGATCATACGTGCGGACTAATGAGTTAAAGCTACGGACTAAGGAATCTGCATCTAATACTTTAAAATGGACTAAGTCAATAAATGCGAAGTAAGAATCCTAGTCCATAAGTCGCACGAAGAAAATCACGATTATTACGGAGTAAAAAGGCTAAGTCTTCCATGGACTAAGGAAAAGAATCACGGAGTAAGAAATCCGGAGCATTCTATACATACGGAGTAAGGAACGGCTTATGTGGAATAAGAACCCAAGTCTTAATTTCGCACGAGTAAGGAAATTTGATACGGAGTAAGGAATCCGAACCTGTTACTCTTGCGGAGTAAGGAAGCGTTGATACGGAGTAAGCCTTCCGTTCCTTTAACTCATGCGGAGTAAGGAAACTAGATCTTTGAGTAAGGAAGCGCTGATGCAGAGTAAGCACTCTGACGTTATCATTCATACGGAGTAAGGAAGCGCTTACACGGAATAAGGATTCTAGCTCTAGATTGATACGGAGTAAGCAATCATTGCTGCGGAGTAAGGATCCGAGCTTAGCTTAACACGGAGTAAGAAACCTTACACCGGATTTAAGATGACACTACTTCAACTCATCTCTTCGTATTCAAAGTCACCGGCTCGCTATTTCCAGATGTAAGACAAACTCATTGAAGAACCTAAAACATCTTACACGCGGATCATTCGGATATGTGGACACAACTTTCACTGAACTTGGGAACTCACAATCACACTTATGCTTTGCAAACCCAAGATATTGAGCTCCACATCTGCAGCACTTAAGACGGAGAGGATTCCGAGGAATAGTAATTGTGCACATAGTCCGGAACAACAAGTTCCAAGATTGTTTTCTCAAGGATGTACTATATATATATATGTTATGTAAACCTTGTAAAAAAACACGAGGGTAAGAATATATACAAGAGCTTAAGTAGATAAAAGAGGCTAGGGTGTGAGTACTTTGTAATCGAGTGTTTGAGAGTTGTTAAGTAGATTAAAGCTCTTGAAGCTCTAATCTGCTTCCATTGTATTGTACTTATCTTTTTTGATAATAAACAATACTTCCATTATCTCGGTTAGTTTCCTCATTGATTCTATCTCTTAACCAAATAGGTCTTGTGCCAAAGAGTTAAGAAAGGAGTTTCGATAAGAGCCTATTCACCCCCCCCCTTTAGGCTCCAAGGGATCAACACGGGATCACTATTGGATTGATGCTATGCAAGAAGAGCTCAATCAACTCAAGAGACAGAAAGTATGGGAGTTAGTCAACAGGCCTAGATCACAACAAGTCATTGACGTGAAATGGATCTTTAGAAATAAACTCGATGCTGATGGTATTGTGATCAAAAACAAGGTCGGGCCAGGTTGCAAAGGGTATAGACCAGAAGAAGGAATTGACTATGATGTAACCTTTGCACCGGTTGCTAGACTAGAGGCCATCCGCATGTTTTTAGCATATGCAGCATTCAAGGACTTCAAGGTTTATCAAATGGATATCAAGAGTGCATTTTTTAACGTAGACCTCCAAGAAGAAGTCTATATTGAACAACCTCCTGGGTTTCTAGAGCCAAACCAAGAACACAAGGTGTATAAGCCGAAGAAGGCTCTATATGGACTAAAACAAGCTTCGAGAGCTTGGTATGAAACATTGTTAGAGTTTCCGATCAAAAACAAATTCATAAAAGGCAAGATTGACCCCACCCTATTTCTCAAGGAAGGAAAAGGATCACCCTTGATTGTCCGGTTTATGTTGATGACATCATCTTCGGATCAAGGGATAAAAAACAGTGTGAAGATTTCTATCATCTGATGAAAAGTGAATATGAAATGAGCATGATGGGAGAACTTTCATTCTTTCTTGGGTTGGATGTCAAGCAGTCGAAGGATGGGATCTTTATCAGTCAAACCAAATACACTAAGGAGATTCGAAGAAATTCAAGAAGGCGATGTGACTCACATGAAAACTCCCATTCCTACAAACACCAAATTGGATATGGATGAAGCAAGCAAAGAAGTGGATATCACGAATACGAGAAGAATGATTGGATCCTTGTCGTATCTCACGAGAAGCAAATCTAATATAATGTTCGTAACATGCATCTATGCAAGATACCAAGCAAATCCCAAGGAGTCTCACCTGTCTCATGTCAAGAGGATTATGCAGTATCTCAAGGGAACTAAGAATTTGGGACTTTGGTACCCAAAGGAGTTTGATTTCAAATTGAGAGGATTTTCAGATGCAGACTTTGCTGGTTGCAGGATTGATAGGAAGATCACAAGTGGAACATGCCAATTACTTGGCAACGGACTTGTATCCTGGTTCGTGAAGAAACGAGAATTCGGTTTCAATTTCAACTACTGGTTGAATATATTGTTGCAGGAAGTTGTTGTGCTCAATTGCTTTGGATGGCCGGTCAACTTTCGGACTATGGATTTAACTTGAAGGTCTTGCCACTATACCGTGAGAACACAAGCACCATTGCAATTTCTAACAATCCTGTCATGCATCCCAAAACCAAGCACATCAAGGTCAGACATCACTTCATACATGACCACGTACTGAAGGACATTTCTCTTGAGTATATATCCACTGATGACCTACTTGCCGACATATTTACCAAACAATTGCATGAAGCCAGGGTTCAATGAACTTCGACAAAACTCGGCATGCTAGATTTAACTCCATAATAAGAAACCGTGTTAAGCTCTTGTCCAAGTGAAAAAGTTCATGAATAAGCACTGGAAATTGGTGCTCTACAAAAGAAAAGGGACAACTCACACAGAGAATATGAATGATCAACCTCCAAACTCTATCCATGTACTGTGTTGTAAATTAGACTTTGATAGAGTGTGTGTTCTGATTCTCAATAGGGCCATCCTGTCTCTCATCATCTATGCCGAACTAAAAATCATTGTTGGATCAGGGTTTGTGGTAAGATTCAGTTGACCATGAGCATACCAAATAGTGTAATCCTAGTTCCTGAATCATACTCACATGCTGATCCGAGAGTGAGAAGGTGAGGCCTTCACTGAGTGAGTTTTACTTATATGTGAGCCGACTGTCGAATTCATGACTGGGTTGTTGAAATCAACTGACTATGGTTTACTGGATGCTATGTTAACATTGTGATCAATTTCCTGCATAAAGAATTAGATGATGAAGCACTTAGTCATTTCTAAGGTTAATGGAAAGGTAAATGGTTGTAAAACAGTAGTCGTACATGTAAACCAGGTATTACGGTTGAAAGAATTCAAGCTCTGAGCATGCACTCATAATTCCATTTACAACACTGTTCATCATGCATGATTTTATATGAGATATCATATGTGTCACATTCGTGTTGTTAAGTGTTGAAAAACTCCAGAGAAATCCACCACTGTCGCTGAATCTGTAGTCGATCACGAAGCACAGAGCATCGAAGAACTACTGCCTCGAAGACTGCTTCTTCGTAGCCTCGAAGCTCAGAGACTCTTTCTGCAGCTTCGAAGGGTCGCAGTCCTGAGGGTCGCAGTTTAACGGATTTGACTCCCTCGTTGCTCATGCGTCAAAGACATATCAGTACGTTACTGTGCACTTAAAATTCAAAATACACCGACACAAGGAGTGACGTGCACTCATTTCTTGAGTACTCCAATGGGTGGATCCGGAAGACGAACCAACAGAGTATGTGACTTCTGTTGGAAATATAGGATTTGATAAAGCTGCCAAAATATAGCATAAGTCTGGAGACTCGAAGATCCGAAGGTCATAGGGTCGGAGAGTCGTAATTCGTAGAAGTACAACTGTCACAGGACATATTGGTGAGAGGCTCGTAGACACGTAGGGTCTGGAGACTCGAAACATATTTGTGACAGAACACATTGCGACTCATAGATCCCGAGTCGAAGGTCGTAGAGTCGTAGTACGAAAAAGGGAGCGTTATTGTAAGCGACGATCCAATTCAGAGACTCGTAGAGTCGAAGAATAAAAGAACAGTAACCGAACTTAAATAATTCGAAGACTCGAAACCTATAGAACTGTAGAGTTCCTAGAGCACTCATGTCACTTAACAGAATTTAATGTACCGCTAGACTTGTAGACTCAAGGGTCGTAGAGCCGCAGCCTTAAAACCCTGTTAGGAAAACGGGACTCGCAGACTCGTAGACTCAAGGTTCATAGAGTCATAGCCTCAAAACCCTGTTAAGAAATCGGGACTCATAGACTCGTAGGTTGAAGGTCGAAGAGTTGAAGCCAACAAGACTGACTAACTTAAATGAATCTGTAACTCGAAAGTCGTAGAGTCGTTGACTCAAGGGATACAGGTTTGTTAATGAACTTGTCAGAGATATCACAGACTCGAAGATCTTGAAGGCAGAGAGTTGCAGCTGAAGGGTCGTAGCCGTAGAGTCGAAGACTCGTAGAAAAATCTCAGAGCATAAACAACTACGAAAGGCCAAGGAAGAAACGTAAAGTCTAAGACTCGTAGAGTCGAAGATTTTCAAGGTTGAAGACTCACAGAGTCGAAGAGCCTCTTAGTCAAGTAAAATAAACTGAGAAACCTGAGGGTCGTAGATCCGCAGAGCTAAAGTCGTAGACTCGCAGCTGTAACAACCGATAGATTAGGTACACTACGAAGAAGTCACTCTAAGAGCCATTAGGAAAGTCGCAAACTTGTAGAGTCGTAGACTCACAGTTAATAGAGTGACACAAAAGACTTAATCTAACACGAACTCTAGCCTCGAACACTCGAAGATGTGTGAGTCGTAGACTCGCAAATATTAACACTGTAAAGCCTAAAGCAAACTTTCGCAACTTTAATGAGCTCTAATAAAACCTTTGGGTCATCAAACGTACAAAGCACTCACCTTCAAAGCATACTTACAACCCTAAGCATATTCACTTAGCGATATCTTCGGCTAGGGTTTGTACAGTAAACCTACGCTGTCCAGAGCAGCTGGAATACAATTAATGCTGCATTAATTGCAATCAACCACTCTCCACGGATGAACGGCCAAGATCGACTGTGCAAGTATGGGCATGCAACTGCGCAGCATGGGCAACAAATCTGCAAATCGGAGCAGATCAACCCATCCCTTGACATCCCGCATATCCAGGTGGCAGGAAGTCGATCTGTCGGATGGACAACTAGGCGCACAACAATCTAAACTTAAAATATATATCTCTCTCACACTTAACGACAAAAATGTGAGTTAGTCTTTTCTCTCGAAAGCGTGGAATACACGAATACAATAAAAAGGATTCCGAAATACATTAAGATAGATCGTTTACGGAATTCAAGCAAGAGATCCAACGCAAGAGATAGAGACTCGAGAGAAAACAAACTTGGAAGAGCTGTGCGCCGCGTTGAACTAAGATCAAGATCAAACCTTTTGATCAATAATACTTGCTTATTTATCCAAGATCCAACACGATCATTGAGTCTCTTCTCCGTGTTGTTTCCCACAATCAAAACTATCTCGAGCAGTCTATCATATCGAGGATCCGTTCAAAGAAAGAACATTTACTCCCATCTCGGATTTGTCCGATAGTTAATTAAGTCTCACATCACTCACATTACTACCGTCGTCTTCTCCATCAATACTTCCACGCGATCATCCATAGATAAATCCAAAACCAGCCAACGAGTCCAGCTTCCGCAGTAAAGAAAGTTTATTCACCCCCCCCCTCTAGACTCACTTTGGGACCTACAACTTCTACGGTACACTTCCCACCTCATATATAAGTCACTAATAGTGATGGAGCCGAAAGGTACATTCTTCGTTTTCACACTCGAACCCTAACCCTAATCGCTCCCTCTCTCTCTTCGATCCTCGTTCCCTCTCTCTCTCTCTCTCTCCTCGACCACCTTCGAACCTTACAATCTCTCTCTACGAGTGTCTCTTTCTCTCTCTATAACCTCTATGGCAGGACCAAGCTCATCGATGGCCGATGAATTGAACAACATCGTCCCAGGGTTCATCATCGATTGGGAAGCCATTGGCGACGCTAAAGTCAGCTGGCTAAACGAATTCAGAAATCGCCACGATGAAATTGGCATTGCATCCGTTTGTGCTGGGATGCATGAAATTCTGGTGGAAGATGTCTCGGAATTCCATGAGACACCTGTCTGTTTCGGGCATGACCTGGTAGGTATCGCTCACGAGTGGAACTTCGGATATCAGCCAAACTTTACGAGAAGTTTTCCGGCTCCCTTCAGGTAACTTCCAACCCCTACCTAGTCTTTCCAGAGATGACTACAAGTCTCTTCTGGGGTATTGTAACCCTAGAAAGCAAGGACGGGGAGCCCTGAAGATTGGGTTCTCCGGTCAGGCACTGGCGGCTCTCATAGTCATCGAATAGTGCCTAATGTGCAAGAAGCGCCATGACTCGCAAGCCATGAGCGGATGAAGATCATATGTAGTGTACTACAAAGAAAAAAGGATAGACTAGGGAGCTCAGATACACAACATGATCAAGGCAAAGAAGGGGCACTTTGGACTTGTCCTGACTAAAGTCCTAAGGTTCCTTCATCCTGATATCTTCAACCATCGACCTGCAATGCCACTGCCGACCAAATATATATTTAAGAGCATATACAAGGATGGTCAGCTGGAAATTAAGTCGATGAAGAGACCCGAGTTAAGCACAAGAAGTCTTGCAGAGGACATAGCCAGTTTCGTAAGGGCACTAGTCCACATTCCACGACCACCGGCTCCTGTCCCATAGACTTCTAGGGGTTCCACTGCATCTACAGCCACAACGCATATAGCTGAAGTGGTGGAGAAAATTGCCAAAACTCATCTCCCCACTGATTCTACACCAGAGAAGGCCCATCCTATTGAGGTGCCCAGTGATATTGCAGTAGTAAGAGAGCTTCCAGCTGGGGTGCAGTCACTAGTATAGGAAACCCCAGTGATTAGGGGTACAACACCCGCTTTGTTAAGCTCTCTCTGGGAGTCTGAGCTAAAAGACTTTTATGTTGAGTATGCCAAAGCTCATATGACCCCTGTTGAATTGAGGAAGGCTTGGATAGCCTTCAGAAAGCAGATGGTGGACAGAGACCATCTGATTAGCTGGTTGGTGGTATAGGGCCTTGTGAGGAGAGACCCTATGGAAGCAGTTTCGATGGTTGCGCTATCTCCTATCATGGGCGAAGTGCCTAGCACATCAACTCCTCATGATGCGGAGATGGCTGTGATTGCTGAGGAAGAAGAGGAGGCACCTCCTGTTGAAGCAGAAAGTGACTTTGATGCAGAGGAAGTACCACATGCTCCTGAGCATGTAGAGGTACCTAAGATGGCCACTCTACTCGAACCGGACACTTATCAAGTGGTCACTCGCAGGAGTGAGGACTTAACCTTCCACATCCCATTAGCCATTCCATTGGCTTCTACTTCTCACTCGCGCTCTCGATTTGAGGAAGTGGATTGCATTGCTGACAAGGTATTGGAAAAGGCGACCACTTCCGGATTGTTAAATTTCACACCTACCATTGAAGCAGTCGAGGGGCGATTTTCTGTAGTGGAGGAGTGAATGGAGAAGCTCCGGACTGAGGTTGAACTCTCTAATTTTGAGTTAGAAAAGGTCAAGAGTGAGCTGGAATCCCTCATCATAGTAAGCAATGATGGATTTAAACGCCTTGAGGACCACGGTGAAGACATAAAGGAGGCATACAAGAATCAACATGAGGGATTTCTTAACACTATGGGCTCATCCCTTTCCTATCATCATCCCTGCACTGGTTTCTTCTCGACACCGACTTCAAAAACCAACGGATCGTCATCTTTGACTCCAAGCCCTCTACTTTACTACTCGATAGGCGGGAACAACTCCGTGAGTTCAATCGCACCCTCACGCATGTCATGCAGGGATATCAGTATGGGTGTGGTGGCTATCCTTTTTAAAACCGCTGGAGATTACTCGAGTCAAGCAAGGTGTTTTTGCTCAGGATGATGCTCACAGGTGAGGTTTCTTCGTATGCCACTATATTCGCATCCTAACCACCACCGGCTTTCCTGCCCTCGTGCCTGGACTCGATCGTGTGAGCAATCGAGCCGCCTCGTTACATCCGACTCTGCTCAACTCCTGCGCGAGCATGCCACTATTTTTTTATTTTTGCAAAGTGTAAAATATTCTAACTTTAAACCGTAATTGTCTTGTACTCTGTTTAATTGTACACTGTCCTTCTTTCACATTTCTGTGTACTTATTCTCTCTCAGTTACTTTTTGTTTATATCTTTGCTCTACTGCCTGCTGTCCTATACTGTCTTGTGTTGCTCTCATGTGTTTTGGGGGAGTATCTCTTAGGGGGAGTATCTCTTAGGGGGAGCAAGGTCGTAGGGGGAGCTATCTTCGACAGAAGGCAGCTAACGAAGAGATTTATGCCTACCGGGGAGAGGAGTGTGCAATTTTTCTTAATTTGGATCTCCTCCAAATTTTTCATATGCAAAGATATTTTCTATTAACTTAAATGATTTTCGTAGTCTCAGACTTCATGATTTTCACTGGTTGTCAGCTTACATTAAATAGGGGGAGATTGTTGGATATATAGGATTTGATGAAGCTGCCAAGATACAGTCTAAGTTTTGAGACTCGTAGATCCGAAGGGTCGTAGGGTCGAAGAGTCGAAGTTAGTACAAGTAAAACTATCACAGGACATATGAGTGAGAGGCTCGTAGACTCGTAGGGTCCGGAGACTCGAAGCAAAATTGTGACAGAAGGCATTATGACTCATAGATCCAAGGTCGAAGTCCGTAGAGTCATAGTGCGGAAAAGAGAGCGTTACTGCAAGCAACGATAAATTCAGAGACTCGTAGAGTCGAAGAATTCTAAAGAAAAGTAACCAACTTTAAATGACTCGAAGACTCGAAGCTCATAAAATTGTAGAGTCCCTAAAGCTCTTATGTCGCTTAACGGAACTTAAAAGTACCACTAGACTCGTAGACTCAAGGGTCGTAGAGTCACAGCCTTAAAACACTGTTAAGAAAATAGGACCCGCAGACTCGTAGGTCAAAGGTCGAAGAGTCGAAGCCAAAAAGACTGACCAACTAAAATGAAACTGTAACTTGAGAGTCGTAGACTCAAGACTCGTAGAGTAGTAGACTCAAGGGATACAGGTAATTTAAAGAACTTGTCAGACACATCACAGACTTGGAGATCGTGAAGGCGAGAGCTATAGTTGAAGAGTCGTAGCCGTAGAGTCAAAGACTCATTGAACATGGAAACTCAGTACATGATCAACTGCGAAAGACTAAGGAAGAAATGTAAAGTCTAAGACTCGCAAAGTCAAAGATTTTCAAGGTCGAAGAATCAAAGAGCCTCCTAGTCAAGTAAAATAAACCGAGAGACCCAAAGGTTGCGGACCCGCGAGTTAGGGTCGTAGACTCACATCTCGTAACAACGGGTATATTAGGCGCACTACGAAGAAGTCACTCTAAGAGCCATTAGGGGGAATCGCAGACTCATAGAGTCGTAGACTCGAAGACTCGAAGATAACAACACCGGTAAATCCTGAAGAAAACTTCCGCAACTTCGACATGCTCTAACCGAAACCTTCGAGTCACCATACCTATTACGCACCCACTTCCAAGGCATACTTGCAACCCAAGCATATTCACTTAGCGATATCTTCACTAGGGTTTGTACGATAAGCTTTGTGCCATCTCAAGTAGTTGAAGTGCGGTTAATGTCACATTAATTGCTACCAACTACCCTCCACGGATGAACGGACAAGATCGACTGTGTAAGTATGGGCATGCAACTGCGCAGCATGGGCAACAGATCTGCAAATCAGAGCAGATCAATCCATCCCTTGACATCCTGCATGTCCAGTGGAGGGAAGTTAGTCTGTCGGGATGGATAACTAGGCGCACAACACTTTAAATTTAAAATATACCTTTCTCATACAAAAAAACGAGAACACAAGTCAGTCTCTCTCTCTGAAAGCATGGAATACATATAACACAAGAAAAAGGATTCTAACAGGCATTAAGATAATAATCTTTTGCATAATTCAAGCAAGAGTTCCAATGCAAGAGAGAGTGACTCGAGAGAAAAAAAACTAAATGTTGTGCGCCACATTGACCTAGAACAAGATCACGCCTGTTGATTAATCACAAACTCAAGTTCATCAAAGATCTAGCACTATCATCGAGTCTAATCTGTGTGTTGTTTCTCATAATCTAAACTATCACGGTTCATTCCTGTTACATCTGAGATCTGTTCAGCAAAGAGCATTTACTCCCATCTTAGATTTGTCCGATAGTTCATTACGACTCACATTACTACTGTCATCTTCTCCATAAATACTTCCATCATAGTTATCCTTAGAAGTAGTATAAACCAGTAACAGTCTAGCTTCCGCGTTCAAAGAAAGTCTATTCACCCCTCCTCTAGACTCACTTTGGGACCTACACGGAGTAAACCATCCGGACCTTTGAACTCATGCGGAGTAAGGAACTCGTGCGGAGTAAGGAAGCACCGATACGAGTAAGCTCTCGAGCTTCTCGTTCATATGGAGTAAGGAAACGCCGACATGGAATAAGGATTTCGATGTCGAACCGACACGGAGTAAGCAACTACCGACACGGAGTAAGGATCCGAGCTTCATTAACACGGAGTAAGGAACTTTATGACGGATTAAGAAGATCTTTACTCTAGCTTATCAGCTTCGCATTCCAAGTCGTCGGCTCATGTGTCCCGATGTAAGACAAACTTGTTGAAAACATAAATTATCCTTTGTTGGATCAAACCTAGAATTTGGATAATGCGGAACAAACCCTATGTAATTTGACTCGAGATGTTTCATGTTTACTATTAAGTCGATGCAGATGAGTTAAGTCTAATCCGGACCTACTTGTGTGAGAACAAAGCTAAGGATAGGATACATAATCCTGATCCGGATCATCATGAGTATCGTCATTCACTTGGTACATAACCGAGTCTTCATCCGGAGTAAGGACTTTTCGTGCGGACTAAATACTTGACAAAATGACTTGAGGAACCCGTGTCTAACTCTCAACTTGACCAAGTCAATTGACACGGAATAAGATTCCAAGTCTATCACTCGCACGGAATAAGAGAGACTTGTTGCGAAGAGAGAATCGAAATTGTCACTCCACTGGACTAAAGAAAAAGAAGACACGGACTAAGAAATCCGAATCTCATTCGAACGGAGTAAAGACAATTATTGCGGAGTAAGGACAACAAATGCGGAATAAGGAATCCGACCCATTACTCATATGGAGTAAGGATTCACTGATAGGGAGTAAGCATTCAGTACCTACTTTATGCAGAGTAAGGAAGCACTGATGTGGAATAAGCTCTCCGACCTATACTTCATGTGGAGTAAGAGGCACTGACACGGAACAAGGATTCCAGGACTTCATTCATACGGAGTAAGCAACCACAGACACAGAGTAAGGATCCGAGCTTCGCTGATACAGAGTAAGGAACCTTATGACAGACTAAGAAAACGCCGCTTCATCATTGTCATCACCTGGTTTTCGTCCGGGCCCCGTTTGGGGTGAGCTCAAACTAAACCAATGGTGAGAAATTTAGAATCGCCACCAACTGTTTTTGGGGTACAGTTGGATACCCTCTATTTTGAGTAGTTTAAAGTGTGTGGTCTGTGTTATCAGAGAAGGGTTTGGGAGTTGGTTACGTGTAAGGAAGGATTAGGACCCCTACAGAGCCCTTTCGGTATCTAATTTAGGAGGAGGAGGTTTTTATTTTTGTTTATACCGCCATGACCAGGTTAAGTTTCCTAAAGAGTCTGTGATTTTTATTTGGCTAAGTTATTTGTTAAAGTTATGGTTAAAATTGATTTACCCTAAATCCCTAAGGGGAATCCTCAAAGTTTTGGGTTTTTGTTTGAAGTGAAGAATGAGATCCTACAAGTTGATGTTGGTTTTTGGTTTTACTCTTGGAAATTGAAGTCCTAAAAAAATGTTTTTATTTTCCTTTTTTTTTTTGGTTTGGGTTAAAAAACATACACATTTTTTTGTTTTTGTATTTTGTAGAAACGTTTTGTTTTTTGCCTTGTTTTGTTTTTTTGTGTTTTGTTTTGTTTTTTTTTGTTTTGTCCTTTTTTTGGTTTTGGAAATTGAAGTACTAATTTTGGTTTTCTTCCTCTCTTTTTTTTTTAAAACATGAAAACATTTTTTTTGTTTTTATTTGTTTTGTTTTTTTTTTTGGAACCTTTCTTTCTTTCCACTTTTTTTTTTTTGCAAACCCAAATCTTAAAGCAAAGTCAGGAACATATGCATGAAAATAAAAAAAACGTGGAGTGTGTGATTATGGCATCCACAAAAGAAAAATAAAATCACTCTTTTTTTTTCATCTTCTCCCTTTGCTCTCTCTCTTTTTCTTTCTTTCTTGTTTTTTTATTTGCTATACTTTACATATTACAACATACACATATACAAAGGAAAGGGAAATACAAAGGAAACACAATGCAACAAATAAAAGAAAAAAGAAAAAGAAATACAAGGAAATATTAAGAATTACATCAAATATCAATGTAAATAAGCTGAAAAGTAATGAAGAAATAAGAGCTGAACCGACTTTGGGGCTTACAACACCAATCTTCTTTTGAGCTCCCGCCGGTGCCGATAGTCACTTGCTCAAATTAGAACCAACAGATCTGGCAGCGGGACTTGTGAAGAGGCTTTCCTGGTATTTGGAGATAGGAGGGCTGAAGTGGGCGTGAGAGAAAGAGAGGGCTGAAGTTGGAGTTGTTTCTGTATTTTTTTTTTTTGCTGAAAAAAGGAACTGGAACGAGATAGGAGGGAAAGGGGATGCAGGAGCGATGTTTGATTGCAGAATAGCAGAAAGACTGGGCGTTTTTTTTCTAGGATGAATCTGAGAGAGGATGGCAGTCAGGGAGGCGTTTTTTTTCTTTGCGTTACCTCTCTCTTTTTTCTGGGTTTTAGATTTCTCTCTTCTTTTTTCTGGGTGGACGAGTGATCTCTTTCCCTTTTCTGTCTTTCTTTTTTTTTTTGCTCTCTCTTGTTTTTTTGCTCTCTCTGGTTTGCAGGTTTCTTTTCCCACGATGATGGCTCTCTGTGTGTGTTTTTTTTCATGATGATGGCTCTCTCTTCTCCTCTCTTCTCCTCTTTTTTTTTAAGGGACGGATGACTGCATCTTAAAGGGCTGCAAAATTTTTTTGGCTGGACTATCATTAATTGTAGCATTTAATACTGTATTATTGATTTCCTTATTTTTGTCCAGGTTTTGTGCAATCTGTCGGGTGGTCTGGCGACTTGTAGCTCGTGATTGCCTTTTTTAATGTCTTCGTTTAGCACATGTGACCGACAGGTATTGAAAAATAATTCTTTGTCAGATGGCCAGCGCATAAAATAGGTCTCATGAACAACCAGCGAGAGAAAAATGAAGCCAGCGAGAAAAGCCATCAGCGACGGTCAAGGGGTCAGAGGCTCGAAGTGTCGGCAGGGTCGAAGCTTCGGTGGGGCGAAATTTCGGTGGGGCGAAAGTCAACGGTCAATGGGTTGAAGTGTCGGCAGGTCGAAGGTCAACGGTCAACGGGTCGAAGGTCGAAGTGTCGGCAGGTCAAAGGTTTATAGGCTTCGCGTGTCCAGGGTCGAAGGGTCGAAGGTCGAAGGTCAATGGTCAACGGGTCGAAGGGTCGAAGGTCGGAGTGTCGGCAGCGGGGCTTCGAGGCTTCGAGAGTTAGAGGGTTGAAGGGCTGAAGGCCGGAGTGTTGGCAGGTCAAGGGGTCGCAAGTCCTGGTGTCGTAAGTCCTGGCGTCGTAAGTCTCGAGGCTTCGCATTTTCACAGGGTTCAAAAGTCCGAAGGGGCGAGTCGTAGGTCGGAGTGTCGGCAGCGGGGCTTCGAGGCTTCGATGCTTCGATGCTTCGAGGCTTCGGGGCTTCGGTGCTTCGAGGCTTCAGGGCTTCGGGGCTTCGATGCTTCGGGGCTTCGAAGCTTCAAAGGTCAATGGGTCGAAGTGTCGGCAGGTCAACGGTCAACGGTCAACCCAAGTTTTTTTTTTAATTACCTTTTTACCCTTACCCACAATGCAGAAATGGACGACCTTTTAGGGATTGTTTGGGAAGACCCGTATTCACCTACATAGACATCTTGGAGAGTTTTGCATGATCACTTTTTCGGGCGGTTTGACCAGGGGCATTGACCGTCTTTTGGCAAGTTTTGTCTTTTCCAACGAAGATTGTTTTGGCCATAACTTCTTCATTTTAAGTCCGATTTGAGCTCGGTCAAGTACGTTAGTGTCACGCCCCGCTTTTCCAACCCGAGGAGACCGGAACGTGACCCCTCCCTTCACCCGGTTTTGGATAAAGGGGTAGGATACAACATACACTTCACATTTTATTTTCAGAGACCAAAATCACATAATTATTAAATTCAAACCACATGCCTTTATTATGTTTCAAACTTCATTACAGAATCTCCCCGCTGGGGTTACAAAGCCTCAACGAAATTACATAACACAAATTACATAACATAAAACAAAGCCACAAAACGGAAACTCCTCCACCTAGGTGTTCCCACCTAACGCCTGTAGGTTCCTGCAAGAAAACACATGTCACGCCCCGGATTTCCAGTCCGAGGAGACCGGAACGTGACCCTCCCTTTACCCAAGTTGGATAGAGGGGGTTAGAAAACAACATATAACTCATACTTTATATTAAGAGAACAATCTTATATTTATTGAGTCCAAACATAGCAAATACGTCCGAAACATACTCTTATTACATTGAACTTCACATTACAATCTCCCCACTGGGGTTACAAAGCTTACATAAAGAAAAAAAAACAGTATAACTCGAATAATAATAAGCAAGCCAACAAGCAGGACTTCCACCTTGGTGTTCCCACCTAACGCCTGTAGGTTCCTGTAAAGAAAACAACATGGTAGGAGGGGTGAGCAACCACAACTCAGTTAGGGATCATGTCTCCCCAACCTATCCCATGCACCTAATATCTACATGCCTTGTGTACAAGTGCCGTGTCGTACTACAATTATTCTACCAGATATAATTACAAGGCTATAACAAGAAATACAATCATACACGGGCTGGTACATAAACACTCCCAGGGCTTCCACACCACCGGGTTCCAAGAACAGTCCCGGGCTTCCACAACCACCGGGTTCCAAGACCAGTCCCAGGCTTCCACAACCACCGGGTTCCAAGAACAGTCCCGGGCTTCCACGACCACCGGGTTCCAAGAACACAAGACACATAGCCACACTTAGTCACACAGACACAACATCGAACATTTAGCATGCAAAGCCTCACAGGGTATAAAACCAAACAATTGGTGTGCATAAATTCACGGACTCATAAACCCAGAGGCAGGCATTTTCTCAAACATGTAGCAGGCATGTCACACAGGCATTTTATCGAACACTTTTCATGCATCATACGAACACCGAAACACACCAAAATCGCCATTGAAGGCCAACATCCATATAGGAGATCACACCTATATGGATTACATATATATATATAAACAGGTTTAACTCAATAATCTGCCCTAGACCCTAGGACAAGAGGATTTAGGAAGAACAGAACCCCTACCTTGTGTGTTCTCCTGCTCCCGCTTCCACGCAAGACTCCGACCACCCACGCAAGATGCTCCGGCAGCCACCGAAGCTCTCCTTCCCTCTCTCTCTCTCTCTCTCTCTCTCTCTCTCTCTCTCTCTCTCTCTCTCTTCTCTCTGCGACGGCTGGTGGAGCAACAAACCCTAACCCCAAAACAGAGGGGCTTTTCCTCCTTATATAGACAACACAACATCAAAACGACGTAGTTTTGATTAAGTGAATCCCAGCAGTCAAAACGATGTAGTTTTGATCACACAAGTTAGCACCTTTACGCACCCATATAGGCCAAAATACTCGGAATTTCAACATGGTCCTTTGGAGAAAGTTCATTAGAATGTCAAAACCAAGGGAACCATGCAAAAATATGGCTGTACGCCAATTTGAACGTGAATTCCCCAATTCACGTGCAACTCCATATGCACTCCAAATGCTCTCAAACTTCACCCCTAGCCTCCTTGCATCATTTAGAAGACAACCACACTTGCACGTGAATTGGACCCATTTCACGTGCACCTCACATACACATCTCGTTTGGCCTGAAACTTCTGTGGTAGATAGAGGACATCATTCTAAGAATCTTTCCTTTTGCACGTGAATTCATTTGAGCCCATTCACTAGGTCAAAATCTAGAAAAACTACTCAGAAGGCAAAACTGTGACTAACTCAAGGTACGGGTCCTTACATCCTCTCCCCCTTAAGACTTTTCGTCCTCGAAAAGAAATGACATACGAGGAAAACAAACTCAAACTACCCATTTGCCACACGACGAGCCACAACACCCAAATGGGCAGCACATAACAAGGAACCACCATAATCCATAATCACCATAATGCATATAACACATATCCGCATGTCACAATTACACATCTTAACACATCACAAATAAGAACACATCTCAAAAAGACAATACAAATACACCAAATCGTACACAACTAATACAAGAAAACACATCACTATCCCTTGGCCAACAGCCACCTCCCACGCTTAAGATTGTTCGTCCTCGAACAAGTCTGGGTGCTGCTCACGCATCACGGACTCACGTTCCCATGTCTCCTCCTCAATGCCACGGTGCTGCCACAACACGCGAACCAAAGGAATAAGCACGACCACGCAAAAGCTTCTCTCGCCGATCTAGGATACCGGATAGGGGCCTCAACAACGGACAAGTCATCCTCAATGTCTAATGTCCCCCAATCGATCACATGAGTGGGGTCAGGGGTGATACTTCCGCAACCGGGACACGTGAAACACATTGTGCACTCGACTCGGCCCGCGGTGGTAACGCTAACCGGTAGGCCACAGGCCCCACACGATCCAGAATCTCAAAAGGACCAATAAACCGCGGAGATAGCTTGGAACCTCGCCCAAACCGTCGATGTCCACGACGTGGAGAGACACGAAGGAACACATGATCACCAACAGAAAACTCCAAAGGTCGCCGCCGCTGATCCGCATAAGATTTCGCCGACTCGAGCCGACAACAAACGCCGACGAATCAATTTGACCTTCTCGGTAGCCTCTTGAACCAATCGTGGCCCCAAGAGAGCTGCCTCTCCTACCTCGGTCCAACACAAGGGTGAGCGGCACGGCCGCCCATACAACGCCGCAAAAGGAGCCATCCCAATGGATGCCTGATAAGCGTTATTGTAGGCAAACTCCACCAAAGGAAGGTGAGTTGCCCACGAACCCCCAAAATCTAGCACACAAGCCCTCAACATGTCCTCCATGGTCTGATTCGTCCGCTCAGTCTGGCCGTCAGTCTCAGGGTGAAAGGCTGTACTCAGGTGAAGCTTGGTCCCCATAGCCTCCTGCAAACCTGTCCAGAAACGGGAAGTGAACCGCGAATCCCGGTCAGAGACAACCGATGATGGTACTCCATGCAGTCTCACAATCTCGTTCATGTATAGCTGACTCAAGGTCCCAATGGAGTCCCGCTCGCGAACAGCAAGGAAATGGGCCGACTTTGTGAGTCGATCCACAATCACCCAAATCATATCCTTCCTCCCAGGTGGTGGGTGGAAGACCGGTCACAAATTCCATCGCGATGTGGTCCCACTTCCACTCCGCTATGGGCAACGGCCGTAACATGCCCGCCGGCCGCCGATGTTCGCCTTCACCTGCTAACACGTGAGGCACCGCGAAACAAAGGCAGCCACATCGTGTTTCATCCCAGGCCACCAAAAATGTCCTCGAAGCGCATGGTACATCTTCGTACCCCCTGGATGCACAAAGAACTCTAGATTGGTGAAACTCCCTCATCACCTCATCCCCGAGGGAAGAAGCTACTACCAAGCGCCCCTGAAACGACAATTCATGCTCAGGACCCTCATTCCAGGTCCTCGAGATAGCTCCCCAACCTCAATATGGGCACGGAGAACCTCACACTCGATGTCACCCACTGTTCCTCCCGGACGCGGCTGGTACAACTCGGCACAACCACCAAAGGACTCGGGATTGTCCCACCATCACGAACAATAGGCTGCAGCCGCAACATCGCCAACTGCTCCATCGCCTTCCACTCTCTCACGGCCACCTCAGCTTTCCCTTTCCCGCTCAACGCGTCGGCTACAACATTACCCTTGCCCGGGGTATAGGCAAGAGTAAAGTCAAAGGTCCGCAAATACTCCACCCATCTCCTTTGCCTCAAATTCAAGTCCTTCGAGTAAAGATGTCTCGAAGGCTCTTGTGATCCGAGAACACCACAAACTTTTCCCCCCAAGAGGTAGTGCTGCCAACTCTTCAGGGCGAAGATGACAGCCGCTAACTCAAGGTCATGAGTAGGATAATTCTGCTCATGAGGCTTCAACGCCTCGACCCATAAGCGACCACACTGTGCTCCTGCATAAGCACACACCCCAAACCAACCCTGGACGCATCACGGTATACCTCATACGGAATATCCTCCCTAGGCAACCTCAACACAAGGGGTGGTCAAACGGGTTTTGAGAGTTTCAAACGCCTGCTGGCACTTGTCTGTCCACTCAAATTTCACTCCTTTCCTAGTCAACGCCGTCATAGGAGCCGCCAAACGGGAGAACCCCTCCACAAAACGGCGATAATAGCCTGCCAAACCAAGAAAGCTACGAATCTCGAAAACATTGGTTGGCCTCTCCCATGCTGATACCGCCTCAATCTTGGCTGGGTCCACCCTAACTCCCTCACTTGACACCACGTGGCCAAGAAAGTGAACCTCCTGCGGCCAAAACTCACACTTGCTAAACTTAGCAAACAATGCTGGTCCCTCAAGGTTTGCAACACTGTTGCCAAGTGCTCCACATGCTCCTTCTCGGTCTTGGAATACACCAAGATATCGTCGATAAACACTACCACGAACGAGTCTAAGTATGGGGCAAAAACTTGGTTCATCAAATGCATAAATACTGCCGGCGCATTAGTGAGCCCAAAAGGCATCACTATCCACTCGTAGTGCCCATACCTGCACCGAAAGGCCGTCTTAGGGATGTCTCCCTCCCTAACCCTCAACTGATGATACCCCGACCGTAAATCTATTTTGGAAAACCACTGGGCCCCACTCAATTGGTCAAACAAGTCATCTATCCGAGGCAACGGGTACTTGTTCTTCACAGTCACTGAATTCAGCTTCCTGTAGTCGATGCAGAGACGTAGTGTACCATCAGCCTTCTTAGCAAAGAGCACCGGAGCACCCCAAGGTGAGGTACTCGGTCTGATATACCCCTGACCCACCAACTCCTCGATTTGCCTCTGAAGCTCCCTCAACTCAGCTGGCCCCATACGATACGCTACTTGGGAAATCGGACCCGTCCCCGGCACCAACTCAATGGTGAACTCCACACTCCTCTTGGGTGGCAAGCTCCTCAACTCTTCAGGAAAACGTCCCGAAATTGGTCCACAACAGCGGGCCACACCCTCTTTTCCACCTTCCCCTCCTCGAAAGGTCAATGCTGCCAACCTGTGGGTAATGGCACCCCACTTGGTCCAACACCGGCCCGGCCCGACTCGCCTCACGGTCCCACTCCCCCCGCAGGGTGCAAGAGGTCCCTGCAGGGTGTCACGAAGGATACCCGCCGCCGATAACGGCCTATCTTGGCCTGGAAAGCCATAAGCCAATCCATACCCAAGATCAGGTCAAACGTACGCAAAGGCATCACATACAAGTCAAAACGCAGCTCCACCTCTCCTATGGTTAACACACGATCCACGGCAAACACGCCACACCTCAATCGTACCCCCCACCTGGAGACTCAACAACTAGGGGCTTCGCCGCCTCCACACACGCTAACCCCAAGCTATCTATCACAAGCTCAAGAACAAACGAACACGATGCACCCGTATCGAAAAGAATAGAGCTAATGTACGGGAGATCAAGAGGGTACCTCTAACCACCGATGGTCCTGCTCCACCCTCGCTGGTGGGGGTGGTAGCTCGGCCTCCTCCGGGTACGTTGCCTCCAGCGCAAACACCCTCCCTTGGCCCGTGCCACTGGTCGGCTCACTCGGCTGGGCGCTTCCTGCCAAGGCTGCCTCCGGCTTCCGGTCTGTGCCGCTCCGGCCTCCCCCGAGGTCGGGTCCGATTCGATCTTGCCTGACTAGCCGGCCACCGACGAGCTGGTTTTTCTGCTGGTGCACGGAACCGGCATCACTCCTTGTCTTGGATGTCATACCTCCAACCCCCCTGTTGCCACTCCGGCAAACCCGGCTCGATGGCCCTCTCGTCCACAACTATGGCATTTCCGGTCCCTCTTTGGACATGCCTTCCTCAAGTGGCCTTGCTCCCCACCAGCCGAACAACCGGCGGGGAGACCTCCTCTTGGACCGCCCTGTCCGCCACCGCCAAAGCTAGACCTCCCTGGGTTCACCAATGTCCGTCCCCCTGCTGCGGAAGGAACCTGCTATCTCTCTCCTCGGTCTTAGGCCTCTTGGACCCCGAATCGCGTTCGGACCCACCTTGTAACTCACGACCCTGATGGACCTGCCTCCCATCCTCCGGCTCCCTCTCTGGCTATACGTGCTGTCTCAACGACCTCGGCATATGTCCTCAAACGTAGAATCGCCACCCTCTCCCTAAGGGCTGGCCTAAGGCCCGAGTGAACTTGTGGGCCTTCAAGTCCTCCTTTGCCACCGTCTCGGGGGGCAAACCGACTCAGACTCCGGAACTCCCGCTCATACTCGGGCACCGTCTTTGGTCCTTGCTTCAGGCTGCCAAATTCCTCTCTCTTATGCCATCTCAAAGATTCCGGGAAGAACTCATCATGGAAGAGCTGTAGAAACTCCTCCCAAAGCATGAACTGCACCGCACGGCTTCCCGCGACACTCAACCACCACTCCAGAGCATCCCCTTCCAGCTGCCGAATGGCCAGTCTCACCTTATCCTCCTCCCGGGGTAGGAGAAAGGAGAACACATGCTCGATCTGCCTCAGCCAGTGTTCAGCTAACACTGGGTCCTCCCCCCCTTTAAATCGTGGAGGTTGTTCCTTCCGGAACCGTGTCACCACATCATCCTCTGCACGAGTCAGTATACCACGCGGAGAAACCTCACGCTCCCGGGGTAGCTCCCCCGCTGGTGGTGGCGGTGGGGGTGGCACCACCTGCTGTGCCGCCATCTCACGGCGCACCTCCTCCCGGACTTCTTGCCGGATACCCTCCCTCACCTCTTGGACTTCCAACCGGATGCCTTCTCGCAGCTGCGCCAGGCAAGAGTGCATGTCCTCCAACGGACTGTCCCGCACCCGGGCCCTCATGGGCAGATGACTCATCGCCCACTACCCCGGACGCACGCGTCACTCTCCTCGGTGGCATTCTTACTACATGAAGTAAGAAGCACAAACGTCAGAATGCGTTCGACTACTAACAAGTTGACTACCTCTACTCCATGATCAAGTCAAGCAGTACGTGGCATCACACACATTTTAACCATTGCATCAATAAATATTGCACACAGCACAATCCACATTGTAGTCATACCCAAGGCATTCCAAGAATATTCGAGTTGCACGGTTCACACATAATCATGTTATTCACATCCTTCACACATGACAACAAATGCAACTAGTGCCCTAATGCCAATGCATGCAAATCCTACCACAAGACTGGACTACCCCAAGTACACCTTGGAGGCTCCAAGAGGACCGTGTTGATCAGGCACGTCCCTCCAGGTTCCTTCAAAGGACTCAGGTTAACCAGATCCGCCCACTACCCTAGGCCAACTAGACCATGCTCTGATACCATATTGTCACGCCCCGGATTTCCAGTCCGAGGAGACCGGAACGTGACCCTCCCTTTACCCAAGTTGGATAGAGGGGTTAGAAAACAACATATAACTCACACTTTATATTAAGAGAACAATCTTATATTTATTGAGTCCAAACATAGTAAATACGTCCGAAACATACTCTTATTACATTGAACTCCACATTACAATCTCCCCACTGGGGTTACAAAGCTTACATAAAGAAAAAAAAACGAGATAACTCGAATAATAATAAGCAAGCCAACAAGCAGGACTTCCACCTTGGTGTTCCCACCTAACACCTGTAGGTTCCTGTAAAGAAAACAACATGGTAGGAGGGGTGAGCAACCACAGCTCAGTAGGGATCATGTCTCCCCAACCCATCCCATGCACCTAATATCTACATGCCTTGTGTACAAGTGCTGTGTCGTGCTACAATTATTCTACCAGATATAATTACAGGCTATAACAGCAAATACAATCATACACGGGCTGGTACATAAACACTCCCGGGCTTCCACGCCCACCGGGTTCCAAGAACAGTCCCGGGCTTCCACAGCCACCGGGTTCCAAGACCAGTCCCAGGCTTCCACAGCCACCGGGTTCCAAGAACAGTCCCGGGCTTCCACAGCCACCGGGTTCCAAGAACACAGCACACATAGCCACACTTAGTCACACAGACACAACATCGAACATTTAGCATGCAAAGCCTCACAGGTATAAAACCAAACAATTGGTGTGCATAAATTCACAGACTCATAAACCCAGCCGCACAGGCATTTTCTCAAACATGTAGCAGGCATGTCACACAGGCATTTTATCGAACACTTTTCATGCATCATACGAACACCAGAAACACACCAAAATCGCCATTGAAGGCCAACATCCATATAGGAGATCACACCTATATGGATTACATATATATATATAAACAGGTTTAACTCAATAATCTGCCCTAGAACCCTAGGACAAGAGGATTTAGGAAGAACAGAACCCCTACCTTGTGTGTTCTCCTGCTCCCGCTTCCACGCAAGACTCCGACCACCCACGCAAGATGCTCCGGCAGCCACCAGAAGCTCTCCTTCCCTCTCTCTCTCTCTCTCTCTCTCTCTCTCTCTCTCTCTCTCCGACGGCCGGTGGAGCAACAAACCCTAACCCTAAAACAGAGGGGCTTTTCCTCCTTATATAGACAACACAACATCAAAACGACGTAGTTTTGATTAAGTGAATCCCAACAGATCAAAACGACGTAGTTTTGATCACACAAGTTAGCACCTTTCGCACCCATATAGGCCAAAATACTCAGAATTTCAACATGGTCCTTTGGAGAAAGTTCATTAGAATGTCAAAACCAAGGGAACCATGCAAAAATATGGTCGCACGCCAATTTGAACGTGAATTCCCTAATTCACGTGCAACTCCATATGCACTCCAAATGCTCTCAAACTTCACCCCTAGCCTCCTTGCATCATTTAGAAGACAACCACACTTGCACGTGAATTGGACCCATTTCACGTGCACCTCACATACACATCTGTTTGGCCTGAAACTTCTGTGATAGATAGAGGACATCATTCTAAGAATCTTTCCTTTTGCACGTGAATTCATTTGAGCCCATTCACTAGGTCAAAATCTAGAAAAACTACTCAGAAGGCAAAACTGTGACTAACTCAAGGTACGGGTCCTTACAACACACCACAGTAGGAGGGGTGAGCAACCACAGCTCAGTAGGGATCATGTCTCCCCAACCCATCCCATGCTCCTAGCATCTACATGACATGTGTACGAGTGCGGTGTCGTGATACATTCCAACAGATATAATAACAAACCATCAGCAAAATACAATCATTTCTACATTCACACAGGCTAACACTTTAACCACAAGTGATTTAACCGCCTCTTTAGGCCAATGATTCAAGTGATTTAACCGCCTCTTCAGGCCAATGATTCAAGTAATTTAACCGCCTCTTCAGGCCAATGATTTAACCGCCTCTCAAGCAAATAGTTTAACCGCCTCTCAGGCATAGTTTCCACAGCCTCACAGGCTAACACAAAACAGCCCCGGGCTTCCACAGCCACCGGGTGTACAAGCAAACACGCAGCACATAAGGCGATACAGGCATAACATCAAACACTTAATATGCTTAGTCACACGGGAATAACGTCGAACACTTAGCATGCATATATTCACAAGGCTCACAAACCTAGCCACACAGATATTATTTCAAACACATAATATGCATAACCTCACAGGCATTATTTCAAACACGTTCTGAGCATACACACAGGCATATTCACACAGGCATTTTATCGAACACTTAACAAGCACTAACCACCCAACCTCAGAAATCACACCAAAACGCCACTGAAGGCCAACATTCATATAGGAGGTCACACCTATATGAATTTACATATAAATAATATAACAATAACAATAGAAACTCGAGAAACCATCTACACAGGGCCTAACCCCGGAACAGACTAGGTGAGACAGAACCCCTACCTTGAAAACGTCCTCCAGCTCTTGCTTCCACGCTAGACGTTGTCTTCCCCACGCACGACGCTCCTGGCAAAGAAGCCGGCAGCTCTCCCCTTCCTTCTCTCTCTCTCTCTCTCTCTCTCTCTCTCTCTCTCTCTCTCTGCGACGGCTGAAAAGAACCCTAACCCTAGAACAAGGAGTCTCCTCATCCTTATATAGACCTCCCATTATCAAAACGACGTAGTTTTGATTAAGTGAAACCCATGATCAAAACGACGTAGTTTTGATTACACAAGCTACAACCTTTCCGCATCCATACACACCAAAATACTCACTATTCCAACCTGGTCCTTTGGGAAAAGATGATTAGAATAACAAAACTAAGGTAACCATGCAAAAATATGCCTGCACGCCAATTTGAACGCCAATTCCCCAATTGGCGTGCAGCTCCAAATGCACTCAAACTTTATCCCAAGCCTCCTTGCATCTTGTAGAGGCCTGAGAAGCAAAAATATGCTTGCACGTGAAATGGGTGAATTCACGTGCAGCTCCAAATGCTCTGAAATTTCTGTGGTAGGTAGAGGACCTCATTCTAAGAAACTTTTGTTCTTGCACGCCAATTGTTTGAGGCCACCTACCCTATCAAAAGTGAGCTCCAAGATCAGCCAAAACAGCTTAAAACCGCCTGTATACGCATAGCATCTTCCTAGGGCATAAAGGTACGTTATCACTTGTCACATGCACCTCCCAAAAGTCCCCTCTTGGGCTCATCTCTTACCTCAAACTTGTGCACCAACATCCAAGGTGTTTGTGGTTAACTTCTTACACACAGGTTACACACGGGTCATTACATCCTCTCCCCCTTAAGACTTTTCATCCTCGAAAAGAAATGACATATGAGAAAAACAAACACAAGCTACCCATTTGCCACACGGCGAGCCACAACACCCAAATGGGTCATACACCGCGCACAGCACATAACAAGGTACCACCATAATCCATAACCACATGCATCACAATTTATGGAAACACATCCACATGTCACAAATACCCATCACAAGCACGTTTCATTAACACATTCAATATAAATAAAAGTCAAAAGTCGAAAGGAAATACAAATACACCAGCCAACAGCCACCCCTCCAATACAACACAGCATGATAGGGAAACACATATCCTTGTTCTCCTCACCTAACACATGTCACAAGTATTCACATGTCACGACGGTGTACGACATATACGCCCATCCCCAACACGTATGTTTAACAAATCACATAGGTCACAGACCAACTCACATCATAAACACCACTACAAGGAATAAGGCACAAACAAAACACTATTACACGTTTAACGTTCCACTGCCCACTCGCTGACACCATACAAACTTAGCCGCAGGGAGTTTCCTCACAACCTTCCCACCTTTGGACTTTTCGTCCCCGAAAAGAGAAATCAAGTAGTAACATCACGAGAAGATAAAAGCAACACATAACACCCATGAGCACAACAAGAACTAGGGCTTGGCCAATTAGCGTGCTGACAACAATTTATGTGAGCAAGTCTGACAACAATGAGGTCGAGAAACCTCTCACAGAGTCGTTAAGACCCCAACAACCGAACAAGGCCAACACCATAAGCCTATGCATGAAGTATCCATTCGCTAGAATTCATATGATTGAACGAGAAGTCACTACATCAACATAGCAGGGTACTCGGCGTTAGACGCCTACTCGTGTCACAATAGGACCAACACTCTACAATGTGAAATACCTAACAATGACACCACTGAGATTTGATGTCAACGGACACCAACAATTTACAACGCAGCCACACTCCATATGTAGACCTTACCCTGGCAGCAAACACAAAGAGGTCACAAGGAAACACAAACAAACAAGAGAAAAACATTATGCAAACCACAATCACAGTCCCACACAGGGATATCACCACAAGACGACTTGCATCACAACTGAAACCGCCTCACTCTATAGCGATACACGCAACAACAGAACCCAACCAATGCCAAAGGGAACTCAAGATGACTTACAATCCAGGACACAACTACATCAGGATGAAGTGTGCCCTCCACCACTCGGTCACGATCAACAAGACGCCCAATGGAGTCCAAGGAGTAACTTAAAACAACGAATTCGTACCATACACAACCACAAAGAAGACCAAAATCCACCATCCGACTATCACCTGTCACCGACCGTGAGGATCGACTAAAAGAAGTCTATGAACCAGAACACTACACTATAACGCCTCTCGGACACTTCGTGCTAGCATCCTTGATCACGGTTAAATAGGTATCCACCAAGGTCCACAGCCTGCATACTAATTGAGGCGTACCCTACAGCCCATGTGTTAACGCCTTTCTGAGTCGGCAAACACCAAACGCAATGAAGTGGAACTTACCCTCTGACATCGGTGAAGTATAACTAACACAGCTCTCTCTCTGACTAGGAAAAATCCTTCCACCTGCAACAAGACAATTGATCCCTCTGTGTCGCCATTCACAGGTCACAAGGGAATCCTTAGCCTCCAGGACATACTCCACTTCATGGCCCACTAACCCTGCTATACCAACCGTCACGTCCTATCTCACGTCCTATCTCAACACACCAACAAAACACTCAAACTGACCAAGAAATGCTCAGGCTCTAGCCTCAGCTTAATGTGATCACTGCCATTCCTCTGGGTGGCGCAGGAAATAAGACATGCAAACGCCTGATTCGGGACTTTCACGTAGTTCCTAAACACACCAACACCTTGATAGCATGAACTATCTCCCTTACCGCGTGATACTGTACATGAAAGGTTTTCAAGAGCACAAATGTAGGTCATCCGCCTACCAGCACTGCTCTAAAACATGCACCTTTGTGACATCCGCCCGACATAAATCGTTCCCCAAGGAGTAGCACTAATACCCCTTCCAAGCAAAAACTGCCAACTGACTCAATTCTGGGGATCAAACAACCCTTTTTTTTTTTAAAAAAAAAACTTACCAACAGTTTAATAACACCAGACAAGGAAGAACATAAACAACATCACTTCTAACACTCTTCCTCATCCTCACACCACAGTTACTATACCAATACACCATGTCTCATCCTTCTCAACGCATATGTGTCGCAACACCCACACGTAGCAACTCCGCTATATACCTTTACCACTTATGCAATACATACAATAACACAATGCCACATTTTCTGCACATTCTCAACAAATGCAACGAAACACAAGACTCCTGACGAGTAGGACGTACCAATTTTACACCTTCTCCTCAAGATACAGACCAAAGGAATGGCCCTACCATGCAAAAGCACACCCGTAGCCCCTAGAGAAATGTTTTCCAAATGTGGGTAAAAAGCCCGAACAAGGCCTGCCAAATCTCACTTGCTTACCTCTTTTTACCAATTGGATGCATCGGGCACGACCCTTGAAACCCACTCACAGCCGACAGTTGAGCTCCAGAGCACTTCACATTTTATACGTGTGCATCCCCATTTCACAACATGTTCTAAGAACATCACTCATGGTCTTTCACACTCGACAAACATGACACATGGCCATTGCTTGACCATCTGAGAACCCAGAACACCTATATAGTTACTAACTAGAACTTGCAACGACCACTCTAGCCAACAAGATAACACTTCAAGGACTCTAAGAGCAGGCTATACTAGCTGCGTTTTCCCCTCAACCACAACGCTTGGAAAAGAAAGGTAACCATAGGAATATCCCTTTCAAGTAGTACTCCAACACACACCTCTATCCGCTGAAGAACATATTTCTATTAATCAAGGTTGCCAAGGAGGGGTCACACAACAACCCACAAGCCATCACCTCACACCTCAAGCTCTACTAGCTAGCCAGTCTAAATTTCCTCCCACTAGCAAAAAGGTTGCCTACAAGATTTGGTTACTTTGATTATCCACATGTGCCAAAATTGAATATTACTCACTTATAAAATCAACACCCATATTTTTTTTTAGTTACTCATTATTCTTCCAGCGTTATAAATATATATCTCCTAATAGGTCACCACCCACATCCATTCGAAATGCTAACTGAAACGGGACACGATAGGGTCCACCCAGCCTCACATAAACCAGTACGAGACTCATCTGATAACCCACCAAAGGGGCATGATACCGCCAGTGAATTTCTGTCTTGCTCTTCCACTGGCCTCACTAGGTAGTCCTCCTGCCTCCAAATCGGGACTCGGCGTTGAGCTTTACCCCTAGCTCGCTGAGCCAGTCCCCTAGCATCACTCCCGGTCCTACTAAAACAGATCGTACGAAGACGTCCTACTTTTCCACAGAGGTAACACCGATCGCTTCTTGGCACACTCTCTGTTCCAAAGGCTCCCGGTTGTCCACAACAAGCGTAATCTTTTGAGAAACAGGACTCAAACGGGAGTGTTGAGGGCTGACAGCTCTCGGCGTACCTCGCTCCTAATCAGTTGTCGAATTGCATCCCTCACCTCTGGAATAATCGAGCTCAAGACGCCAACCTCTGCCGTGATTAGTCTATCACCTTCAGCTGCAGCTCTCTCACTTGCCCAACCTGGGTCGCGGCCTCCTCTGTTACCTCAATAGTCGCACGGCTTATAGTTTCCAGAAACATTGGTTAAGCGAAAAGGTAGCGCTCCAGATTAACACTAAATGATCTCAACAATCACGAGACCACTACCGACTAAGCAGCTTAAGCTATAACACGCATTATTACCACACAAGTCCATAGGTTCACTGTCACGCCCCGGATTTCCAACCCGAGGAAACCGGTACATGACTCCCCTTTTACCCACACGGAGGGCAAAGGGGTTAGGATACAAATCAAGAATTTAACATTTTAAAAATCCACAACACATTCAAGAAAGTAATGTTCATAAAAGCAATCCAAACCAGTTTATTACTGCAAAATCCTTTCCAATCCCATCCCCACTGGGGTTACATCAATTCCCATAAAAAAAAGCAAAACATAAATGGAAGAGAGTAAAATAATTATGGTCTTCCACCTTGGTGTATCCACCTAACGCCTGTAAGTCCCTGGAAAACAAGCAAACACAGTAGGAGGGGTGAGCAAGCACAGCTCAGTAGGGATCAAGTCTCCCCAACCCTTCCCATGCTCCTAGCGGCTACATGCATGTGCACAGGTGTAGTGACGTGACAGTATTAAGAAAAAGAAAATAAAACATCACACAAGTGGGCGTAACCCGAGCCCCACCCACACTGGCCAACAAAACACATCTCAAGCAAGTAGTTTAACCGCCTCTTCAGGCCACTGATTTAACCGCCTCTCAGGCAAAGTAGTTTAACTGCCTCTTCAGGCCACTGGTTTAACCGCCTCTCAGGCAAAGTAGTTTAACCGCCTCTTCAGGCCAGATAGCACAGTCATGCACACAACACACACCACGGTCACTCAAGCATAAAACCAAACACTTGGTGTGCACCCGTTCACAAGTGCACAAACCCAGTCATTCAGGCCATAGAACAAACACCCAACATACATACATACACTAAACCACAAGTCCAGCCACACAGACATATTACCAAACACGTAATGGGCATATACACACAGCTATATTCACACAGGCATTTCATCGAACATATAGCATGTAACAACAGAATCACACCAAAATGCCACTGAAGGCCAACATCCATATAGGAGATCACACCTATATGGATTACATATGTATATATAAACAGATATAACTCTACAATCTGCCCTAGAACCCTAGGATAGAGGAGGATTTAGGAAGAACAGAACCCCTACCTCAAGTAAGACGCAACAACACGGCAATAGTCGGATCCCACGCCGAACGCCGTCCACCCACGAGACTCTGACCACCCACGCAAGACGCCCGGCAGCAACCAGGAGCTCTCCTTCCCTCTCTCTCTCTCTCTCTCTCTCTCTCTCTCTCTCTCTCTCTCTCTGCGACGGCTAGTGGAGCAACAAACCCTAAACCTAAAACAGAGGGGCTTCTCCTCCTTATATAGACAACACAACATCAAAACGACGTAGTTTTGATTAAGTGAATCCTAGCATCAAAACGACGTAGTTTTGATGGAACAAGCTATGACCTTCCCACATCCATACACACCAAAATATTCACAATTCCAACATGGTCCTTTGGGAAGAGATGATTAGAATGACAAAACCAAGGTAACCATGCAAAAACATGCCTGCACGCCAATTTGAACGCCAATTCCCCAATTGACGTGCAGCTCCAAATGCACTCAAACTTCACCCCAAGCCTCCTTGCATCTTGTAGAGGTCTGAGAACCAAAAATATGCTTGCACGTGAAATGGGTGAATTCACGTGCAGCTCCAAATGCTCTGAAATTTCTGTGGTAGATAGAGGACCTCATTCTAAGAAACTTTTGTTCTTGCACGCCAATTGTTTGAGGCCACCTACTAGGTCAAAAGTGAGCTCCAAGATCAGCCAAAACAGCTTAAAACCGCCTGTAAACGCAAAGCATCTTCCTAGGGCATAAATGTACGCTATTGCTTGACACATGCACCTCCCAAAAGTCCCCTCTTGGGCTCCTCTCTTACCTCAAACCTGTGCACCAACATCCAAGGTGTTTGTGGTTAACTTCTTACACACGGGTTAAACACGGGTTACACATGGGTCATTACATTCACATTTAACAGACTATACCAATTTTACATTCCATTGCATTGCTCATAACCACGCTTATTTCACACATTACCAAACAAATCACATGCTCAACCATTCACAGAACACCAAACAAATCACATTTAATTTTTTTTTGTTAACAGGTCACAAGCCTCAAGTTTCCAAGCACACAGTTTCAATTCCACAATTTCTTTTCCTTGCTTTCATGTTCAAATTACCACAAAAGATCAGAGTTGCACAGATTAACACTTTATCACGTTATTTATGCATTCCTACCACATACACAAACTTAATCACAGTTCCCACACGATCACACATGAGCAACATATGCAACTAGTGCCCTAATGCCAATGCATGCAAATCCTACCACAAGACTGGACTACCCCAAGTACACCTTAGAGGCTCCAAGAGGACCGTGTTGATCAAGCACGTCCCTCTAGGCTCCTCCAAAGGACTCAAGATAACCAAGTCCGCCCACTACCCTAGGCCAACTAGACCATGCTCTGATACCATATTGTCACGCCCCGGTTTTCCAACCCGAGGAGACCGGAATGTGACCCTCCCTTTACCCAGTTTTGGATAAAGGGGTAGGATACAACATACACTTCACATTTCATTTTTAGATACCAAAATCACATAATTATTAAATTCAAACCACATGCCTTTATTATGTTTCAAACTTCATTACAGAATCTCCCCGCTGGGGTTACAAGGCCTCAATGAAATTACATAACACAAATTACATAACATAAAACAAAGCCACAAAATGGAAACTCCTCCACCTAGGTGTTCCCACCTAACGCCTGTAGGTTCCTGCAAGAAAACACACCACAGTAGGAGGGGTGAGCAACCAGAGCTCAGTAGGGATCATGTCTCCCCAACCCATCCCATGCTCCTAGCATCTACATGACATGTGTACGAGTGCGGTGTCGTGATACATTCCAACAGATACAATAACAAACCATCAACAAAATACAATCATTTCTACATTCACACAGGCTAACACTTTAACCACAAGTGATTTAACCGCCTCTTCAGGCCAATGATTCAAGTAATTTAACCGCCTCTTCAGACCAATGATTTAACCGCCTCTCAGGCAAATAGTTTAACCGCCTCTCAGGCATAGTTTCCACAGCCTCACAGGCTAACACAAAACAGCCCGGGCTTCCACAGCCACCGGGTGTACAAGCAAACACGCAGCACATAAGGCCATAAAGGCATAACATCAAACACTTAATATGCTTAGTCACACGGGAATAACGTCGAACACTTAGCATGCATATATTCACAGGCTCACAAACCCAGCCACACAAATATTATTTCAAACACATAATATGCATAACCTCACAGGCATTATTTCAAACACGTTCTGAGCATACACAAAGGCATATTCACACAGGCATTTTATCGAACACTTAACATGCACTAACCACCCAACCTCAGAAATCACACCAAAACGCCACTGAAGACCAACATTCATATAGGAGGTCACACCTATATGAATTTACATATAAATAATATAACAATAACAATAGAAACTCGAGAAACCCTCTACACAGGGCCTAACCCCGGAACAGACTAGGTGAGACAGAACCCCTACCTTGAAAACGTCCTCCGCCTCTTGCTTCCACGCTAGACATTGTCTTCCCCACGCACGACGCTCCTGGCAAAGCCGCCAGCCTCTCCTTCCTTCCTCCCTCTCTCTCTCTCTCTCTCTCTCTCTCTCTCTCTCTCTCTCTCTCTCTCTCTCTCTCTCTCTGCGACGACGGCGAAAAGAACCCTAACCCTAGAACAAGGAGTCTCCTCATCCTTATATAGACCTCACATTATCAAAATGACGTAGTTTTGATTAAGTGAAACCCAGGATCAAAACGACGTAGTTTTGATTACACAAGCTACAACCTTTCCGCATCCATACACACCAAAATACTCACTATTCCAACCTGGTCCTTTGGGAAAAGATGATTAGAATAACAAAACTAAGGTAACCATGCAAAAATATGCCTGCACGCCAATTTGAACGCCAATTCCCCAATTGGCGTGCAGCTCCAAATGCACTCAAACTTTACCCCAAGCCTCCTTGCATCTTGTAGAGGCCTGAGAAGCAAAAATATGCTTGCATGTGAAATGGGTGAATTCACGTGCAGCTCCAAATGCTCTGAAATTTCTGTGGTAGGTAGAGGACCTCATTCTAAGAAACTTTTGTTCTTGCATGCCAATTGTTTGAGGCCATCTACCCTATCAAAAGTGAGCTCCAAGATCATCCAAAACAGCTTAAAACCGCCTGTATACGCATAGCATCTTCCTAGGGCATAAAGGTACGTTATCACTTGTCATATGCACCTCCCAAAAGTCCCCTCTTGGGCTCATCTCTTACCTCAAACTTGTGCACCAACATCCAAGGTGTTTGTGGTTAACTTCTTACACACGGGTTACACACGGGTCATTACATTTAGTCTCCAATTTTCATCCTCTATCACCTGGTGTTGGTCTTGGGGCGCTTCAAAGACTTGTAGAAGAAGTCATTAATTTTGGACTCCCCCGTCCGTGTCAATTGTATTCATCTCGTGCATATTGGGGTAAACCATTCCTTGGAAGTATGGGATCATTGTGGACATGTTCAACGAGGTATATGGCATGGGCAGAAAGGTATATCAAATGGGGTTAGTGTTGGACCCCATTTTGTCCGGGTTGGACATACATATTCATTTTAGCTTTATATTATTCCATATTTGTTATTCACTTTGTATAGATAAATAAAGAGGTCTGATTGTTAATTTAAAGGGTGTGACGTTAATTATATATATAAAACACAAAAACAACAAAAAAACAACAAAAAAAGAAAATTCCAAAAAAACAAAAAAAAAAACAAAAAACATCCTTAGAGCCTGTTGAATGTCTACATTTTTATTTTTCAAACAGCATTTACTGCAAAAAAAAAAAAAAAAAAAACGGTCACGGCACTGTTCCAACGGTCATGGCACTATTCCAACGGTCACGACACTATTTCCAACGGCTATATTCTCCACCAACGGCCACTTTTTCACCCTATAAATACACCCTCATTCCTCTCCTTCACTCACACAATTTCCACTCTACCATTCTTCAAACTCTCTTCTTCAATTCTCCACGTTTTTTGCCTCCTCTTCTGCGAAAATGGCTGATTGGGCAAAGTGCATGCTAACGGTGCTAGTGCTGGCGTGTACTATTGTGTATCCTATGCTGGGCGGCGCTTTTATACCCCTCCTTGCTTTCATCATCCTCTTGTATGTAATGGCAATGGCTACAGAATATATTTTAGGTTGAACCATGTAATATCTCCACTACGGAGTCCTAAATAAATTGCACTTTGCATGTTTATGTTATACGTGTGTGTATATATATACATATATATGTTAAATAAATAAATAAATAAAACCGTCTCAACGATCAGTCGTGGCCGACATAAGATTAAAAAAAAAATCGTGAATAGTACTCAGGGTACTGTTCATGTCACTATTCGTGAATAGTACCCGGGGTTACTGTTCCCTTCTTTTGCAGAAAAAAGGAGGCATTCGGGAGAAGGGCGCCCTCGGTCCACGATATTCCAGGTTTTTATTCCTTTCCTTCTTTAATTTTTATTATTATTTTGTGTAGTAAATTAGTAGTTAGTTTATAATTAAATTAGCATAATTAGTTAGTTAGTTTTTTTTAAATTTAGCATAATTAGCAGAATTTTAATTAGTTAATTTTAGCATATTTAGTTAATTAGTTAGTTAGTTTTAATTTAGTATAATTAAATTAGCATAATTAGTTAATTAATTTTTAATAAGTTTGTAATTAACTTTTCAAGTTTAGGCATGTTAATAGTAAGTAAGCCTAGTAATTAATTAATTAGCGCGTAATGAATTAAATAACATTAGTAATTAGATAAATAAGTAATTAATTTTCATATTTAAAATTTAGTAAATAATTAGGCTAATTTAAATAATTTGTACTTAGATTATGATAATTAAATTTAACCTTTAACTTTTAAATTTAATAATTAGCTCGTGAGTAGTAATTAAGCCTATTAATTAATTAGCGTGTGACGGATTAAAATAAAATTCTGAGTATTAGATTTAGATTAAATGTGATTTAAAAAAATAAAAAAATAAAAAATAAAAGCAAAAATAAAAGCAAAAAAAAAACAAAAAAACAAATAGAAACCTCCTCCTCCCAAGACAGGTACCGAAAGGGCGTTGTAGGGGTGCTAAAACCCTCCCAACACGTAACCAACTCCCGAACCCATTTCTGGTAACACAGACCACATCTTAACTACTCAAGGTAGAGGGTATCCAACTGTACCCCAAAAACAGTTGGTGGCGACTCTGTATATTTTATCATTTGGGTTTGGCCCGGACGAAAACGAGTGATAACAGCTGGCGACTCTGCTGGGGACTTTGTATAATTGTAGAGAGTTAGGCCTAGAATTAAGAGTGGGAGGTTGCTTTTGTTTCTTAATTGTATATATTTGTGCTTGCTTAACTATTAATTATGACGTATATACTTTGAAATGACATGATAGTTATGATTTATTGTTTTCCTTAACTGTTGTATCCATGCATAACCCTATACTCGGGTTTATCTCACCATTTAGGTTAGCGAGGTTTAGTAAGGTCCCCTGCGCATTGATCATTATCCACAAAGGGGCCCCGAACTCCTCACTCAAGCTTGAGGTCCTTTTAAGGTTCGTCCTTTTAAGGCCCCCCTCCGGTAAATCCCATGGTGTACGGAGCCCTCTATAGAGGAAGCTTGGGGACCAATGAATAAGATAGGATTAGTAAGGCCCACTAGGGGCATTAAACCCACATGTTGTTTGATCATTCAATGCCACACTAACCTCTGTTTTGCAGGGTAGTTGTTAAAAGCATCTCTTGTACAAATTACTTGCATTAATACCTGTTTTTGTTTCTTGTACAGAGTACCTTGATATTTTAAACTGTCATCCTAACATGTCATTATGCATAACATAACATTCACATAGGCACATGGCAACGTTCAGTCATCTCCAAAAAGGCCTTAATGACAAGAAGGTCATCACAGTGGTGGCCCAAGCATCTGGGGACATTCAGAGTAGCCTTGGATATTTTTCAACAGGAAAGGCATGTAAGGCAGAACGGGTTATCATAGAAGATCAGTTAAACTACACCAAAGAATTACAGACTATATGGCATCAGTGGTCAGACGAAAGGAAAAACATCTATACACAACAGTTTGGAGATTTGCTCTATATAACTGAGCTACTAGTCGACAAGGATATGCTTGGGGCATCAATCTATTTCTGGGACCCTCGACGGCGATGCTTCGACTTCAACAGTGTAGATCTTGTTCCCACCATAGAAGAATACAGAAGATTGCTGGATATCCCAGTAGAAAACAACATGAAGATTTATTTACCAGAGCCCAGAAAATCATGTCAAAGAGCATTTTCTGAGATAATGGGGAAGCCAGTTTGGGACTCACCAGTGCCTACAAACTATGGTGGGCGAGAATATCTTTCATGGGCAACGATAACAGAAATGATACAGACTGCAATGTACAGGGACACACAAATTACTTACAATAGCCATATACGGGCTAATCATCTTCCCGAGGATCCCGTCCCACATCGACGGAGCAATTGTGGATTTGGTTCAGCAAGTACTCAAAGGATGTGACCCTACTCATGCTATATTGGTCGAAACCATTCGATCTCTTACTTATCTAAGGAGTACGGGCTCGGGGCAATTCATAGGGTGCCTGCCTCTTCTATGTACATGGCTGCACGGTCATTTTCCTTGTATTGTTCCTCGTTTTCATGCTGTTTATCGAGTGCCGGCCACGACGCTATTGGATATTTTGCTCAGCAAGTGGAGCCTACCTAAAGGCTTTGAAGACTGGAGGAAGAAGTTAGAGAACCTCACAGAAGCTGACATTACCTGGACTGCTCCCTGGATGCCGGTAGTCTCCATGACATATAGCTGCGGGGACTACAATTGGGTTCCACTCTTAGGCCCTTGGGGGGGCACTGCATATGCACCACTATAGGGCGGAAGACAAGTAGGGCGTAATCAGATTATCCAAGTTCTCTTTGGAATGGAAGATTGTGACTTCACCTATGACAAAACCATGCTAACAGAAAAAGGCAAAAAGATGTATCAGGCATGGTCCATTCCACACAAGATCCAACCCAACAGTCCAAAATCTGGTGTTTATCCGGCATATATATCCTGGAGGGCACAACACAAGCCACAGTTAACGACAGATATGAGGGCGATCCTCCAAGAGAATCAGAATCTCAGACAGCAGATCCAAAGGCTAGAAGTATCCCTAGAAGGAGCTCTTCAGCGATTGCAGTTGAGGGAAAAATAGGTCGAGACCATATTGAAGCAGAGGGAAGAGGCAGGAGAGCGACCACCCCAGAGGAAAAGGCGTCGTGCTACTTAGGAGATGACTGAAAGTTTTCCTTAAGATCATGTAGCCATAGATCTCATCTACATGGCATTTCTGCATTGTACTGTGTGTTTGTTTGCAAATGTTTGGAATAAAGTTATTTGTTTCTCTAACCCATCACATAGTCATTCATGCATACATATCAAAATTGAAAATCAAGTAAAAATTACATTATTCCAGGTCGGTAGCCGCTTTTCTCCAGGATTGCGCACTCTTACAACCTCAGATCCCGGCGCAATCAAGTACCACCGCCCGCCCAATGGCGGAAGAAACAGAGAAACAGACTCATGGGGTTGGAACGGTCCACAACAAGCCCTACAGGGGCAAATGTCTTGCAATAATGGAAATGCTTACCAAGCCGATGGCGAAGGAACTTCAGCATGAGGAACCTCAAATCACCAACAAGAACAGGAGGCGGAGCGGTCTACCACCTAATCTGGATCCAAGTCAGGCACCCACATATCAACCTGCCATAACACAACTCCCTACTCCAAATCAGATTCATTGTACTATGCCTGCAGCAGGAAATGTAATAGAAGCAGTGGGTTCCCCAGCTCCGAAGGAGAATGTTGACTCTTCTACTTTAAGACGACTGGAGGAAAGATTGAAAGTCAGTAGAAGGCATTGACAGCTATGGCATGATTAGCCCACAAGACTTATGCTTAGTGCCGGGAGTGGTGCTGCCACCGAAATTCAAGATGCCAGAGTTTGAGAAATTCAACGGAACCCGTTGTCCGAAGACACACCTAGTCATGTATTGTCAAAAGATGGCAGCCTACGCAGGTGAAGACAAGCTCCTTATGCGTTGTTTCCAGGAAAGCCTAACTGGGGCATCCCTCCGCTGGTACTTTCAGTTGGATGGCAACCGTATCAAGACTTGGAAAGAATTGGCCACATCCTTCTTGGCTCAATACAAGCACGTCACTGAGTTAGCATTGGACCGACTAACCCTGCAGTCTTTAGAAAAGGGATCTGACGAAAGCTTCAAGGATTATGCACGGAGATGGAGAGAGACGGCTGTGGAGGTCCAACCTCCCCTTACAGAAAGGGAACTCACTACTCTTTTCATCAACACGCTAAAAGGCGTTCATTATGAGAAATTGATTGGCAACGTCTCTAGCAGCTTTGCAGACTTGGTCGCATCTGGTAAACGTGTTGAAAGTGGCATTAAAGGAGGAAAGCTAAAGGGTGATGTGGCCGAGGCATCAAAAAGGTTTCAACCACCGGCAAAGAAGAAAGAAAATGAGACCAACCTAGTATATCAATCTCACCCAACAATACAACCGACATTCTACCAAGCACCAAGGTACTACAGATGATCACCAGTAGCTGCCTATGCTGCACCTGCTCCTGCTCCCCAATTCACGCCCTATTTGCCACAAGGAGGGGTTCCATTTCCATATCCAATGGCACCAAACCCATTTCAACCGAGTGCACCATACCAAGACCAACCAAGGGCGTCAGCTCCGGAAGGACCTAGACCCGCATTCCATGGACAAGGGCAACCAAGGGCCCAAACCCAACATGTAGGATCGAATCAGGCCCCTCGTCGGCCACGGCAAGAGTTTGATCCAATTCCAATGACATATGCGAAATTATATCCCAAGCTTTTAGAAGCAAGGTTGGTACTCCCTACACCCTTGGGAGAAATAAGGTCTCCTCCCCCGGCTTGGTACAAACCAGATGCTAGATGCGTGTATCATGCTGGTGGAGTAGGACATGATATTGAAAACTGCATAGCATTCAAAAGGAAGGTCCAAGCTTTGAAAGATGCAAATTGGTTAGATTTTTCCACAATGACGGGGACGCCAAATGTGAACAACAACCCTCTCCCAGAACACTCCAATAATGTAGCTAGTATCGAGACTGAATGACGATTGGAGAAGGCTTCACAAATACATATGAAAAAGGTGTATTTGTTTCAGTTGCTACAAGAACATGGATATGTACAAGCCAAAGACACATCAGAAGCAGAGAAGGAGGTACATATGGAAAAACAATGCCCATACCACAAGACGTCGCAGGGACATTACATCAAAGAATGTAGTGAGTTTTCCGGGGTGGTGCAAAAACTGATGGATCAAAGGATAATCGGATTCTCAAGAGAAGATACGGACAATCAAAGCCATATGATCCAAGGAGATATGTCATGCAAACCATCATGGGTGCCAACACCCCTTATTTTGAACATGAAGACTCCAGAAATCCCACTACTACCACATGGAATCAGGCCTCTCACTATAAATGATGCAAATCTTGTGCCAGACAAGAAGGCGAAAACAGAGATCCTGCAACTGCCTCATGGAATTACACCGCTCACCATACGAGTTCCTACCCCTTTCCCTTACAAGACGGATAAAGCAGTCCCATGGAACTATAGCTGTGAAGTAATCCAAGGAGCCACCGCAGCAGAAAAGAAAACTAGGAGCGATCGGGCATATGCCCCTGATATGGCTGACAAAGCAAGGAAAGAAAAACCTGCAGAACCCGACATTGAGCCAACACTGGAGGCAACAAAGAAAGGAGCACCGGTCACTGAAGAAGAGACCACAGAATTTTTGAAACTTATGAAACAAAGCGAATATAACATTGTGGATCAGCTAAGTCGACAACCGGCTCGCATCTCGTTGCTCTCATTAATGATGGATTCCCAATCTCACCGGGAAGCACTAATGAAGGTTCTAAGCCAAGCCTATGTTCCTCCAACCATCCCAGTGGCGAATGTGGATGGACTCACTAGTAACCTCATTATGGACAACATCATCAACTTTAGAGATGACGAGCTGCCCCAAGAAAGGAAGGGACACATAAAAGCTCTGCACATTACTGTCAAGTGTAAGGAGCACACCATAGCCCGAGTTCTTATTGACAACCGCTCTGCTTTGAACATTATGCCCTTACATATACTGCAACAACTGCCGGTCGACGCATCCTATATGCGCCCTTGTACAATGAAGGTACGAGCATTCGATGGAGGAAAACGTGACGTGGTGGGAACCCTAGACATTCCACTACTGATTGGACTAGCTACCTTTATGGTAGAATTTCAGGTGATGGACATTACACCCTATTATAGCTGTTTGTTGGGAAGACCTTGGATCCACATGGCAGGAGCAGTGCCATCAAGCCTCCACCAAAAGATGAAATTTGCAATGGGAGACCAACTCATTTGCATATCTGGAGAGACAAGTTTCCTTGTCACCAAGCCAGCATCAGTCCCCTATATTGAAAACAATGAGGATGTTCCAGAATGCTCCTACCGGGCATTTGAGATGGTGAATGTCACTTTTTCCCCAAACCATTATCTCTCGAAGGCTGCAAGAATGATTGCAGCCACCATGATCAAACAGGGGTACAAACCAGTGCAAGGATTAGGCCCAAAGACTCAAGGAATCAAAAAACCATTGATTATTCGAGAAAATACCGAGAAGTTTGGGTTAGGCTACATGCCTAAAAGAGCTAACAGACAGAGGGAAGCTGCCAAAAAGAAGGAAATCAGAATGGCAAAGTTGCAGAAAAGGCCAATACAAGAGGGAAAGAGGACCTTTCCCCCCTTACATGTTACATTCCGGACTGGAGGGTTTATCCACAAGAGCCAACTTGAGCCCGAGACAAGGATTGTGGCTGCCTTGGACACAAACGAGCATGCACCGAGCGAGATGGTTCTGGTGGCGCGAGAGGATTCCAACCAACCATTGAACAATTGGACTAGCCTGGACCTCCCCATAGTTTCCTTAGTTTTCCTTAACTGGAGCAAAGGTAGGCCAAGGGGCAAACCAGAGGTGTCAAGAGGGAGCTCCCTTCACCTGACACTTACAGCCGAGGCTGCGCATCCACAGAGGTGCAAGCACCGGTGTGTTGGGTACCGACAGGTGCAAGGGCACCCATACTCCGGGGAATTCTCCCGGTGAAAAGCCTAGTTGTGGGGGTGAAAGACCCAGTGCCTTATTGGGGCGCCGAGAACCAGGCCCCGCCGGAATCCGCAAG